>BPLR01013092.1:0-28915 GCA_021605095.1 Caerostris extrusa
GTATTGAACTTTATCAAAGTTATGAATATTTAAATTTAACAATAACTTATGATATATTTACCAATTTTGATTAATAATCAGGAGTTTATTCAAATTTTCTCAAAAACTCTGATGAAAGGAGTTTTGATAAAATAAATAGCTTTTTCGTTCGTTTTTAACATAAAAAAATAAATAAAATGCTAATAGCTTCTTGGATAGGAAATCCAATTTATTCAGAACAGGTTTTTCAAGGGTATTTTTTAAATTCCTCTAACCTCTAGTGCATGTTAACAGTTCTGGCATGTTAAGCGGCTATAACAAACTGATAAAAAGTAAAAATTTACGGAACTTTTTACAATGAAAACATATTTTTTTTTAAGCTCTCTATAAAAACATTTATGATATTGCTCTGTTGTTAATTTAATGAAAAAATAGCGCTTCACTTTGTTTTAATGAACTAAAAACTTTAAACAAATTCACTGCCAATCAAATAAAAAAAAAAATTGTACAATTTTTTTCCATTTAATATATGGTAATGCATGAAAAAAATTGTTTTAGGTGTCAGGAAAAATCCATTTGCCCTTGAATTAATTTTTGTATAGTATCTTTTTTAAATTTTAATTTTAATAAGGAACTTGGAAAAAGTAAAAAAAATTACAAGAATTTTTTTATAAGAATTAATTGAACACAGTGCTCACAAAAACAATATGTAAGAAAAAAAGAACTTTCTTTTTATAGGTGCAAATTACTACAACCTAAAGCTTTTAAAGAATCTTTAGCAACGATATACAAATAGTTGGTACTTAAAAAATTATGAAAACACGGGAAATTGAAATTCACACTCTTATATTTGATAATGATCCGTAAATAACCAAAGAAATTATTATTAATTTTGGATTATTTATTTATTTTTATTTTAGGTTGTATAAATTTTTATTATTAAAATACTTTGATATTCCCTATTAGTCTTTCATTATCTGTCAATTTTACTTAAATATATAATTGTTATTTCTTAAAATTTTAAAATATTAATTTTTTTTTAATTTACAGATTTTTTAAAAAGATTAATGCATTGTAACGTCGGACTATACTAGACCTATAACGTCTTCAAGAGAGAGAGCCACTTTCAGATTCATGGGAACACTTTCATTTTTATTTATACATATATACAGAATTCTATTTACAAATACATGAAAATTAAAAGATAATTTGATTCACAAATGCAGTTCACTCAAAATACAGAGATTTTTAGAGTTCTTGAATCTACAACGAATCTATTTCGCCACGTCTGCGGCAGACCTTAATTATCCCACGGCGAGATACATGAAACTATAAGGGGATCACTTTGAAAACAGGCGGAAACTTCAGAAGAAAAAAATCAAAAACAACACTTCTGGTCGCAGAACTCTCTCCTTTTCCCCCAAAACTCCCTTTAAGAAAATCACCATCGGTTTCCTTCACTTTTCATTGGAATAGACACTTTCTCAGCTCATGGTTTATCGCTAATCTCGATGCAACAACTCATGTCGCAGTCTGCATTCCATCGACCATTTCGACATGTGGAAGTCACACATACCATCACTAATCAATAATAACACCAATAATCCATGGCATTGATTATTTGTTATCAGATGTGAGTGACAGATTACTCAGCTATTAGTACAAAACACTAATAGCATGTAATATAACTATCCACAACACTGCTTATCTGTTGTCCACTTTGAGTGATAGTCTTTCCGTGGGAAAAATGCTACAATATGGAAAGTACATAAAGAACATCTGAAACAAAAATTATATTTTGTACTTTATTCTACATTCGTTTAAAAATTAAAAATTTGATTATAATATTTATGCAGAACTTAGCAATGCATTTTCTATTTCAAAATCATTAATAGAGTTCTATTTAACATTGTGGTGCAGTAACTTTGTTTAGTGTATTTGGATTTTATTTCAGAACCCTTAAATTTCATTGATGAATATCGTAAAGGCAAATGCCTGAATAAAAAAATTATTAGTTTTTATATACGTACAATTTGTTATATTCTTACTCTCATAATATAGAAAATAAAGGGGTTTATCAAAATAATGGAAACCCCTGTGAATAAAAGTGACATTTTTAAATGCGCTTCGTAAGCATTAAAATATAATAATAGCTACCAATTTTTTTTAAATAGAAATGTATATATTCTGGTAGTATGTGGTAGATTTATTGAAGTTCTGTAAGTCTTGGATTTATTTCAAACGCGTCAAATGTCGGATCTTTCAGATTTTCAAAAGGTCAAATTGTAGGAGCCCGTCTAGCTGGAGCAAGTGTAACCGAAACATCCCAACTTTTAGGCGTTTATAGAGGTATGGTGTCTAAAGTCATGACAGAATACATACAAACGGGCAAGAAAGCTCGCAAATCAAAAGAGTGGACGGAAAGAGAAGCTCAGTGAAAGAAACCGACGGGTGTTGAAGCGGATTGTGATGTCTCAAAAGCGAACAACTGCAGCAAAAGTGACCGCAGAGCTCAATCAGCATCTAGATTTTCCAGTGTCAATAATTACAGTTAAAAGGCACCTTCATAAACAGGACATTTACGCCTTAGCAGCAATTCCCCAAGCCACTTGTAACAGATGTTAATGCCAAACGTCGTCTACAGTGGTGCCACACTCACAAAACCTGTCCGATTGATAAATGGAAGAAAGTAATATGATCTAACGAATCGTCTTTCACACTTTTCTCTACAACAGGACGGTGTACGTTTGGAGGACACCTGCACAAGCGTATGATCGTGATTGTCTCCTTCCAACTGTCAAGCATGGAAATGGATCTATCATGATATGGGCAGCCGTGTCGTGGTTTTCTGCTGGTTCAATCGTAATACTGAAAGGAAGGATCACAAGGGAGAAGTATAGAGAGAAATTTTAGCGGACCAGGTCCATCCTATGATGCAAACTTTGTTTCCTGCAGGAGATGGAATTTTTCTGGGATGATAATGCACCCAACCATGCAGTCTTATCCCAATCATGGTTTTATGAACACGAGAATGAAGTTAAACATCTACCTTGGCCCTCACAGTCACTCGAGCTCAATATCATTGAATCGTTAGGGTCTTTTAGAGCGTTCAATACGGAATCGATATATTTCACCGGCATCTCTCCCGGAACTTTCAAACTATCTACATAAAAAATGATACAATATTCCTCTAGCCTATATTCCTATTCAGCAATTGTATGAATCGATTCTTAGCCGAATCCAAGCTGTATTACAAGCCAAAGGCGGTCCCACACCATACTATTAATGTATTCTTTATAAATCTATGGTGTTTCCATTATTTTGATAACCCATCTGTAGTTGAGAATTTATACTGAAATAATTTTCAATTTTGAAAGTTTTTGATTGATGTTCTTTTGTTAAACATCTTAAGGTAGTTTTCCCTTTTGATGGATTTATATTTCTGGTGATAAATATTTCTAATTAACTGGAAGAAAATTCCCAACTTCAAAGGAACATCAAGGTTTGTATATTTTAAGGTGCATCGCAAATATATCATTACCGCGGTCTTTATTCAAGCTAAGAACACTGCACAGACAAATAGAAACTTTCATTTCCAGTCAAAATTTGCCATGGGAAAACTCCCATTTAATCTGGTAAAATTTCAAAAGTTCTTGCGAATCGAGACTTAAATAAAGATTTCTGTTTAGAAATCTTTTCTTAGCACTGCACGAGAGAATATTTAAATATTTATTTTTATATTACATTTCTTCTTTTATTTAAAAAAAAAAAGCATAACTAAAAATAAATTTGTTTGTAAAATTGTTAAGAATAATTCTTAAAATAGGGTTCATGTTTCATTCAAGGTTTTGGAAGGAAAATATACAAAATATGCAGTTTTTCATAGATAGAAATCGATAAATTATATCATTTGCTTACATCATATCTGATATTTCACATCTAGATGTAAAATAAATTTACAGTCAAACTGTTTTTATCGCGTAGTAGGTTACAAATAACAAAGAATTTGAAAAAATTAATTATTAAATTTTTTAATCTTAAAAAAACGAAAAATAGAATAATTTATTCATCTATTGAAAGTCAAATATACATTTTTTAAATTTTAATAGTTTTTTGGCACAAGAAAAGTGTTGCCCTTTTTTGAAAGATTTATTCGTAACTGAAAACTAGATCGTGTTAATATTAATACTTCACAAAGTTCTTCAAGTATTTTATGTATCACTAGTTTATATATATATATGTATACACTGTGACAAAAGCCATGGGATAGCAATATGCAAATTTTCCAGATGGCAGTAGCATCGCGTAGAACAGGTATAAATGGGCAGTGCTTTCGCAGAGCTTTCATTTCTTGTTCAGTTATCCATGTGAAGAGGTTTTGACGTGATGATGACCGCACGACGGAATTAACAGACTTTGAACGCGGAATGTTAGTTGGAAACGCATGGGTCATGCCATTTCCGGAAATCGTTAGGGAATTCAACATTCCCAGATCCAGTAGGTTGCCGAGATGTATGACATTTCAGGCATAACATCCCACCATGGACAGCGCAGTGGTCGACCGCCTGCACTTAACGACCAAGACCGGCGACGTCTGCAAAGAGTCGTAAATTTTAACACTGCGTCAAATAACCGCAGAAATCAATGTGGGACGTACAAGGGACTTGTCTGTTAGAACTGTGCGGAGAAATTTGGCTTTTCATTCCCAGCAGAAGATCGACTCGAGTGCCTTTACTGACAGAACGACATCGCTTGCAGCGACTCTCGTGGGCACGTGAGCATATTGGTTGTTCCTAGATGAATGGAAAACCGTGGCCTGGTCCGATGAGTCACGATTTCAGTTGGTAAGAGCTGATGGTAGGGTTCGAGTGTGGCGCAGACCCCACGAAGCCATGGACCCAAACTGTCAGCAAGGCACTGTTCAAGCTGGTGGTGGCTCCGTAATGGTTTTGGCTGTTTTTTCATGGCATGGACTTGGTCCTCTGGTGCGACTGGACCGAACATTGACTGGAAATGCTTATGTTCAGCTTCTTGGAGATCACTTGCAGCCATTCATGGACTTCATGTACCCAAACAACGTTGGAATTTCTATGGATGACAATGCGCCATGTCACCGGGCCACAACTGTTCGCGATTGGTTTGAAGAACATTCTGGACAATTCAACGAATGATCTGGCCACCTAGATCGCCAGACATGAATCCCATCCAGCATTTATGGGACATAGAGTCTGTTCGTGCCCAAAATCCTATCCATCAACGCTTTCACAATTATGGACGTCTATCGAGACAGCATGGCTCAACATTCCTGCAGAAGACTTCCAACGACTTGTTGAGTCCATGCCCGTCGAGGTTGCTGCTTCGCTGGGGCGAAAGGAGGCCGACGTGACTATGACTTTGTGACTTCAGTGTATGTATATAATATACACATGCACACATACACACACCCACACACACGTATACACATAAATATACACAAACACATAAACGTACACACACATCCATACACATAAATACACACACACACATACACATAAATATACATGGATAAATACATACACATAAACACACACACACATACACATAAATAAACACACACATACACATAAATGCACTCACACACATGTACATGCACACATACACATAAATACACACAAACTCACACACATACATACATGCATACATACATACACACACATGCACACACACATAAGCCATTATTCTTCCTGTGCCGTACTCAGAAAAAAATTATTCCGTAAAGCTACGTTTAAAATTTGCTTTAGCACATTTAAAAACTTCGTTGTAAACTAAGGTTATACAGTTATTTAAAAATAGTTTTATTTATTGCTTTATTTTTGGTAGATTTAAATTATAAGTGAATCTCTAACTTATTAAAAAAATTAATGTCGAAAAATTTAAAAATTAATTTTTTATTAAAATTATTTTTAAACTTTTTTTTAATTTTATTCATAAATTCTATTTTGCTTTGTTAATTGTATTATTCTATAAAATGTAATCAATTAGCGAATATTTGATTAATAGTTAACATAATAAATATCGTAAACTAACAAAAATAAATTTATAATTTATAGCTCTAAACATGTTCTAACTGTGGATGATAAGGGCATTTTTAAAATTCTTGTCATCAGTATATTTATTACATGCAAATAATACTGCAAATTAATGGCAGATCAAGTAATCAATTTAAATAGACGTTTTGTAAATGCCTGTTTAGAAAAACTTCTAAAAACCCCTGAATTTAGAGGAAATTAATCATAAGGACACTGATAATTAAAACAATCTCAAAATTTTCTAAAGTGAAAAATTTTTCACTTTTTTATTAGCCTGCGAATAATAAGTATTCTTCTTTAAATACTTACGTTAAACGAAATTCAAAAAGTAATTTGAAAATATGGCTGATTTTAAGGAGACTTCTTTGTTGAACACTTTCTTGTTTTATTTAATATCGATTTTTGAAGGAAAAGCCTGCATTTCAGTAGTTTAAGTAGAGTTTAATAAATTAAATTAATAAGCGTAATCCATAAAATTCCATGATTTTCTTTAAATTTTAAATAAAAAACCCAAAAGCTTTTTCTTAAAACAACCATTCAAAAGAAAAATATTTTTAAGAAATGTTTTCTTTGTTGATATGTGTTTTAATTAAAGGTTGGCTATTCGTTGTTAATTAATATCCTGCATTTAAACTAATTATTTTAAATAATTCATTAAAATTAAATTTGTGTAGAAGTAATCGACCTATTAATTTACAGATTTATAAATTTGCCGAAATTGATGCATGTAAAGCAAAATTAGAATATAATTATCTATTTATTTTAACCAGTATTTAAAATGTATGCTACTCGCTTATAATATTAAAGTAATGAATATTTATTTATTTTTTGTTTTAAATTGTCACAAATGCAATAAATTGTTTAAAATGGATAGAAATTAGTCATCTTATTTTGTTCCCTTTTGAACAAGAATTCCAAAGGGGAAAAAAATCTTGGTAAAATCGCAACATAGGGCGGCGCTCATCATTGAGATTTGACGACTTTTTGTGGCGCCAACTGAGCGATAAGTTGCCAAACGTGGTACTGTTTTCTTGTCATTTTTGTTTTTTCACTTCTTACGATTACAACCATTTTCTTGGCTCTCTTTGGCGAAAAGAATTTTTCCGCCAAATCCCAGTGGCCCCTATTCTACGATTTTGCCAGAATCTTTACCGCAATAGTAAATTTAAAACATTTTCGTAAATATTAGAAGCAATATTTTATTCCATTAAAATAAATTACCTTAAAGCAACTGGAATTTTTGCTAGAATAATATATTGTTTAAAAATAATATTTAAAAATGCAACCTTATGAACAATGAAACTTGTGAGTTAAATAACAAGAAAACTAATATATTGTTAAGTAGAAAATTTAATAAATACAATAACATAATAATAGTGTATTTAGCAATACAATGTGTAATATTAGGATTTATTTAGTAATAATAGAAAACAAAATATTGTAACAATATTGAAACATCAGTAAAGAAAACACAATTGCATCAAATAAAATTCACAAAAGTTGCTTGATTTCCACATATTATTCAATGAACAACTTTGGGCCTAGTGATAAATAGTGAAGTTAACATACAGAAAGACTAAATTTGAATCCGTTATGGTATGTGTTGTCATCATTACATTTAAAAAAAAGGAAACATCATGGCAATTCTAGCGGCAAATAGGAATGTCTATGATTAAACATCAGGCTCTGAAATTTCGCTTTTCTGAAACACAAATGCATGCCTATTAGTAAGGAAAGGTTTTCGAAAAGGCATCAATTACTACTGTGTCCAAAAAGTAAGGCTAATTTTCAATTTAAAATACCCGGGGCTTATGGAATTTGAATTTTTACTTTTTTAGGTTGCTGGCACTGTCCTTGACAACTGTGTGAAATTTGGCGTCAAAATATTCATTAGTGTTTGAATTACGCTTGGCTTTTGTGAGACGCTAAAAGTGATTCCAGCGATTTTTGAAATGTATGAATTAATTGAGCAAAGAACTTGCATTAAATTTTGTTTGCAAAAACATATAGAATGTTGCATAAGGCATACCTATATCGGAAAGAAATGTTTACAAGTGGTATAAGCAGTTCAAAGAATGCAGAGAATGCGTTGAAGACGAAGAGCCCTCTGGTCGACCATCAACCTCAACCGACGAAGCTCACGTCAAAAATTAAATATTTGGTGCGTGTAAACCGTCGATTTACAATTAAATACCTTGCTGCTGATGTTGGAATTTTAAAAGAATCGGTCAGATCCATTTTGGGCTTCAAACGCGTCAAATCTCGATTGGTACCGAAAACACTGCATGATTCCCATTGTATGGATTCTTCGTAACTTTTTCGCCAAAAATGAAACCCATATCGTTCCACAACCACCATATTCACACCGTGCAACTCAAAAGACCACACCGGGGACACCGGCCATTCCTGCCGATGACTTTTTAGCATGCATTGAGGACTGGAAAAAAAGTTGGCATAAGTGCATTGTGTCCGCAGGGGATTACTTTGAAGGCGATGAAATAAATGTGGACGAATATACCAGGATTCGTAACGGTAATTGTAGAAATTTTTATCTGTTACGACATGCATAACATTATGATGGCATTTGCCCAATTTTTATATTTAACGATACTTATATTCGCGGCGTTTTTTTTCCTGAAAATTCACTCGGAAGTTATCAACCACAAGGCTAATGAATGTTGTTCATTTTCGTATGTATGACACACATATCCATGATTTTGAAAGTTAGCTCAGAAGTTATTAATGGCCTGGCATTCTAGCCGTAGCTCTCAATTTTTATCTGAGACACGCAAATGCATGGCATTTATTCCTGTCATGAATTTAGTCCTGAAAGTGACAGCTACTACTGAAAGTTCATCTAGAAGGTGTCTTTTCTCCAGATTGTTTGTGGCATACTTGAGTGAAGCGCGGAGTCTTCGATGCAGCTTTTCGTAAAATATTTCTCTTTAAGTTCTGTTTTTACTTCGGAATGATTTTATGAATTTGGATAAAATTTGTCTGAAGTTAGTCAGCAAAAGAATTTCATTAAGAACCCAGATCCAAAGTAATATTCTCTGCTGACATTCTTTTTTTTGTATTTAGACAGTCACATTTCATTCATATTTTTAACCATTTCTTTGGATCTTCCTAAGATCAGACTATAAAACTTGAAAATTTCATTTTCTAATATACTTTTGGAAATATTTGAAAATTTGGTTGTTTTTTTAAGGTCATATTTCTTAACAGAGAGAAAATTTATAATTTTTAAAAATATTTTATTGAAAAGATTAACGTAAAGTTACGAATCACAAGTCATGCACGTGACATTATTTTTGCTGTTTACTTTAATAAAATTTCCTTTTAATTGCTGGTACGTAACTATCTACAGGCATGGAAGTGAAGTATGTTGCATACGAGTGATTCTACACGCAAGTGATCTTTACGTTACACTGTCTCAGCATGTAAACATCCTATTCTTAAACAGAAAAGTATTACTATTTATGGAGTGGTGGGTTTTAGGGAGATGAGCTGAAGGACATCAATTTCAGGGAAATTATTTGCATGTTGCATTAAATAATGTCGTCTGATTACTGTTGCTGATAATTTTTACCACGTTCCACTCGCTTTCAAAGCAGAGACTGTAATGCATCTCTTACTGTAGATTAACACGGAGATCCTTGGCCGCGTAGCGGCCACTAGCTCCTTCCCTGTAAAATGTTAAAACATAGTGGTGGTCTCATGCCCTTTGAGTTAATAAGAAAAATAGATTAAATGCCCTTTTTAAAAAAAGATTTATTTATTTAATAAAATTAAAAAATGAAAAATAACAAAAATTTCAAAATTGAAGATGTTGATGAAATTAGTTGCATGTAAAAAAAATAATAATAATAACAGAAGCGAACTTTTTTTTTATCTAGGCAGTTGTAAGGAATTAATTTAAAATATTTAGAACAGTGCGAGGTCTTTTGCTATGTTTGCAGGAAGAAATATCATAATCGTAATTTTGCAGGATATTTAAAACAGGGTTATTGATATTTTGCATATCATTATAGAATTTAGTAGAAATTTTGTGAACAAATTGTCTTAAACTTGGAATCGAGAGAGCTCGTCTAATATCGTCATTGCGAAAGTACCAAGGTGAATTCGTTAACATTCTGAGAGTTTTGTTCTCAAGCCTTTGAATAATTTCAAAATTTGTACGAGCAACAGAACCCCAAACTGGGCTTGCATAAGCTAATACTGGACGAAGAAACTGTAATGCATGTCGCCAGTTGAAGTTGAGCTTTTGTTTTCTTGCAAGACATCTAATATACACCTCCCATGAGTTATTATTGGTGCATTTATTAATAACTAAAACAATATGTGTAAAGCTTAGTCTGATCTGCTTATAACTATCAACTTGCCCGTCATTCGGCTGAAGCAAATATTCATAAACAAGGCCGCGAAAATGAGTGCAAAAACAAACATATCGGGAAAATTTCTATGAAAATTATATTTTATAATCTAATCTAATAGTATTATCATTATTAATAATAATATAATATATTATTTTTAGTCTATCTGATATAAAATTAATTTAAAATAATCTTTGAAATGACAAATTTTAAACAAATAATTGTATATTTGTATATTTATTACTATTATTTAGTTAACAATGACTGCAGACTAATGTTAAAAACATTAGAATGAGGTCAGTAACGATAGATGCACACATAAAAAGGAAAAATTCTGTAAATATTAATTCAAGCATAATTTAATTCAATAAACGATTGTGAACGTAAAGCAATATGAGGGCAAAAATTTATCTCAACTGTTTTAATCTTCAACTTGAGGGCAAACAATGTCAGTAAGTTTAATTTAATAATTCGTAGTAAAAATATAAAAAGAAATTAACAAATGACATGAAATATAGTTATAAGGAGCTGCATGTTTATAAAAATGGCTGAATATATATGAGGATTGTTAAAGTGAGAAACAACCAACAATAAGATATTCAACCGTTCTGTTTAGTAATTGAAGTAGTCGATCGCTCCTTCACAACATATCCAACTCAAATGAAAACACGATGGACTGAAGCTTTATCGCATTTATTCAGTGATCATCAGATTTCAGGATAGTTTGACCATAGCTTCCTTCTTTTTCCTCTCGCTTAACACACTGATCAATCTACATAGACCCGAGTAGTCCCCAACACTTTACAGATGGCGCTGCTTGTACAAAAATAATGAAATATATATAAATAAAAAGGAAGTGTGTATATAGTTTATTATGATAATATATTGTATTAAATGAACAGAAAATGGGTGACAGGCAGTGTTTAATTTAACATTTCTCAATGTTATTAAGTATAAACTGGTAATTGTTTTCAGATTTTTAGAGTAATGGTTAATAATTATTTTATATTTAATTTTCTTAAGTCTTTAGTTTACGAATGAATAATTTTTTTCTTCATTGCAGGCAGCTGCAGGTGTACCGCATCACGATGCACAAGCACCTGTTCACCGCCCTGCTGCTCAACGCCCTCATGTGCATCATCTTCAAGAGCTTCATCATCCTGGAGCAGCTCGACCTGCCCTCGGACAGATCCAACACGGTCCTCGAGGAGAATGGGGTAGGTCATACATTTTTGATTCTTGATGGCAAAATGGTATTTTTTATACTCTCTGTTATAAGTGTAAAAAGAAAAAGGACAGATAAAAGCAATTCCAACACAAGTGCAATTGGATGCGTAATCATTTTTTTTTGTTCCAATGCAACTGGCAAACACTTAGACAGCTTGGTCTTGGATGCCTTAAGGCAATCGCTGCACAGACGTTACTCACTTTGCATTACCGAGGTGGCGCATGTAACTTGATAAGCCACGGACGCGGAGTAACAATGCTCCCGCAACGCTCTAGCGGCCTGGTGGCCAAGTGGCTAGCGCTCTGGCCTTTGGTATCCCAGGCTTCAGGTTCGAATCCTGGAGGTGGCATGGATGTTTGTTAGTGGTTCGGAATCCACGTTAAACTGTAGGTCCCGGTCTGTTTAGCCCAAAGTGTTCACAAGATGACCGTAGAGCGGCAAACAAACCCGCAACGCTCTACGATCCTATTAGGACCGGGACCTACGGTTTAAAGTGGATTCCGAACCACTACAAACATCCATGGCACCGCCAGGACTCGAACCCGAAACCTGTGGTACCGAGCGCCAGAGCGCTAGCCACACGGCCATTCAGGCCCTGGATGCGTAATCATTATATGATATATATCAAACAGTGAAGGGATTGCCCATGCCATGGTACTCTAAGGTAGAATATTTTGAACATGAAATGAATTTCATTTCACAATTATGTTAGATTCTTTGATCATTAAAATAAGTCATAACATCGATATATAGTTATTTCCTGCTTATCCGCTAATTATCCGTTAAATCCTTAGAATTTCGTGATGTGGATTTTAAGCCACTGAGCATAACCTGAGATCAATTTTTTTTTTCGAAAGCTTCATAAAAAAAATGAATTTTGTAAAATTGCTTTTTGTCTCATCTCTCAAAAATAATATTAATAATAATAATAATAAATGCCACAGCCTGGCATTAAAGAAAAATAAACAATATTCTAAACATAAAAAAAAAAAAACGGGACAGTTTTGTACACGATTAAAAATAGCTGAATTTTTATAAAAGTTCAAATTATGGCAAGCATTCTACATCGGTGTGTAATAACGGATGAAAAAAAAAAAAAACAGGGAAACCCAGAAACAAGGTATATATAAAAATTAAAGAACTTTGCAGAAAGCCAAATTAATAATTAACAGTGATACTGATCATGATTAGCAAACATGAAGATTACAAATCGTCAGTGTTTGTTTTCACCATACTCGTAGTTCTTAAATACATTACTTATGTACTAGCGCGTTTGATCAACTTTATCATAGACTCACAAATAAGACAGTGGCCCTGCAAACCCTAGACAAAAATGTATATTATGAAAGTTTATTCCAATACCATCACTATTATTAACTTCATTGATAATTGTAGCATATCTATCCGTACACAAACAAGCCAATACAGTCTCCACTCCAATCATCACTGGTCCGATAAAACTTTATCTTTGGAGGAATGTTTCACTCCATAAAATATCATTGATATACGCTTATTTCATATCGTTAATACATAGAAAGATTTGTACTTTCCGATGCATATTTATATAACTGTCACAATCTTTATCCCTTCTGTGTAAAATTACGATAAATTCTTTCATTTTCCAATGGTGCAACGACATGAAGTATTTCCCAAAAGATAACCGTTACACACATCTAGTTATAACCACAAAATCCATCCCTTCCATTTTAGTGGTCTCGCAGAAAACTTTATCTGCATAATTCTCAGTGGATTTTAATGTTTTGAATTATTGGTATACGTAATAACCAAATATTATACCCGCGACAGCTATTACATATAGAATAAGTAAAATATTTCTTGTTGTTAAAGTCTATTCTACATATAAAGTTATTAATAAAACCTCTATATAATACTACAATGTCATTTAAGAAGAAGACTCAAAAAATGAAAAAAAAAAAAAAAATATTTTGATTTCATTTTGATTCAATTTTGATTTATTGTAGTTCTATTAAAGGTTATTTATTCCTCTACACCAACGAGAAGTATATTAAAATGCCTTTTATGATAAGGAGAAGTAATTTAAGTGGTCATCTCCCTTATAATTAAATATAATTTTCTCAAAGTGTAATTTTGAATTTCGATGTACCTTTTCTAGAAAACTACTACATATAAAACATTAAAATTCTTTACATAAAAGTAAATTTTTATATTGGGCCTGATAGTGCTTTTTATTGGCTTTATATAAAAGCTTTATATTGGGCTTGATAGGCCGAGTGACTAGTGCTTTGGCGCTCAGTGCTGCAGGTTTAAGGGTTCGAGTCCCGGAATTGCCATGGATTCTTGTAGTCGTTCGTAATTCACACTAAACCGTAGGTCCTGGTCTAATATGCTGGCAACCGTACTCCTGAAAAGAAAACATCTCCTATCTCGAAATCTGCCAGTAGGCAGGCGGTCTTGGCCTACCATTGGGCTGTTGCACCAATGAAGAAGAATAATTACTTTATATTTCAATCTAAGGTTAATAATGTAAGCATCTTGTAAAAAATGTGTTTAATTAACATCTTGGGGGGAAATTAACATTTTTGAATGTCCAATAGTTTGATTTCAAAATACCCATTCAATTTCAGCCTCAGATTAATTTACCATGTATTTTAAGCAAGCATGAAAAATTTCAAGACAATACATTTAGTAATTTCTGATGAAAGGAACATAAAATAAGTCATTTTAACTGTGTGTATAGGGAGTTGCGAGTCCCCTTAATAAATTTGCATTAACTAAGTAAACTTGATTAAGTAAACTTACTTAAACTAAGGTTTATTCTGAATTTATTTTTCATCCATACGTGCAACAACATATAATTTTATTATAAAATGCACAATTTAGTATTTGACATTCAAATCTCAGAATAAACGAATGTTTTTATTTGATGTTAAGCATGATTTCTTTTTTCTTATTTCTAATTTTGTCCAAATATATATAAGAGAAGCTCACACTGCTTTGCTTTCTGGGCACAATTTTTTGTTATTCTTAGTGCTGACTTATTCTGGGAAAATGTTAGGAGATATTCTAGTATGCTGTGGAATGTGTACCCAAGTCTTGCCAAATAGTCCTATGAGGGAATCATTACAGTTAATGGTACATACTGGAAGATAGAATTTCCAAATATAAGATAGTTGGAATTTTTTGCCTTTAATGTTGCCTTTTTGTTTCTTAATTGAAATAGAATAGGTACTCACAATAATATTCGATCATCATCTTTTCTCCATTGAACAGTTTTACATTCGATTGTCCTGTATTGCAGGAAATTTTCACTGACTGAATATAAAAAAAAAATTACAGTTAATGAAGAATTTTTTATCAATACTGCACAACCTTTTAAAATGTAGCATTTTTTCTCATGGAAAGAGTTGCGGAATTTCATCCCCAGGAGAGAGGAATTTATATTCTTTGACAAATACATAATAACAACCCATCACTCAAACTTGACAGTAAGACAAGCAGTGTTGTGGGTAGTTATATAACATGCAATTAGTGTTTTGTACTAATGAGAACAACCTGCCATTCAAATCTGATAGCAGATTATCAGTGTCCTGTATAATGAGACTTATGAAATTAGCGGACAGTCTGGGAATCTTCACAGGTCGAAACAATCAGATGGAATATGGACTAAACCGTGAGTTGTTGCATCGTGATTATTGATGGAACATGATGTGAGAAAATGTCTACTCCAAAGAGAAGTGAGGGAAACTGACCCTCCCCCTCTCCCCTCTTGACGGATTTTCTTAAAGAGAGGCTTTCGGAAGAGAATGGGAACGTTCACGGAGGGAGGAGAGAAAGTTCTGCGACGAGTCAACAAAGAATGCTCTTTTTGTCTTTTTCTCTGAAGTGACAGATTAGGCCGGAGTTTCCGCCTGTTTCCAAAGTGAGCTCCTTTGTGGTTTCGTGTAATCACTCCGTGTGATATTTAAGGTCTTCCGCAGACCACGTGTTTTGAGATTCGACGATATTCGGCTGACTCGAGAACTCCGAAAATCTCCGACCTTGAGTGAACTGTACTTGTGTTTAATCGTGCACTTATCAAGTTTATTATATTTTTAATTTTTCATTTCTCTGTACAATAACCCTAGAGTTCTGTATTTGTATACATATAGATATTATATAGTGCTTTTAAATAAAAATTAAAGCATTCCCATAATCCTGAAAGTGGCCATCTCCTTGAAGCCGTTGTAGGTCTATTATAGCCGAGACGTTATAAAGCAAAACACGTTACGTTATAAGCAACAAAACAGATGTTATAAGATTTTCAGCAGTTTTAGTCCCAAATTTGCATTTGTTTTAAGACTGATTTTTAAATGCAATTATAAAGCAACTCAATTATTTATTTTTAAAAACGGAAATGTAAGTGATTTTAAACAATGGTATCTATGAAAAGATAATTTAACTATTACTTAATATAATGCATTCAAATTAAGTGAAAAAAATTATAAAATACATTTTTACAATTGAAAATTGAAATTCTGAACACATAATTTAGATTTTTTGTTTAAATTTTCCTTAATTCATTGCTCTGAAACTCTTTGGCACTTTAAAATACAATCTTTAAAGTATTTGTATACAAATAAAAAAATTGAAAGCTTATGTCTAAAGAGACTGAACTTTCATTTCTTTTTTTTTTTTTTTTTTTTTTTTTTTTTGTCGCCATCTAAGGATCGTAAAGTGCCAAGAGGTTAACGTGCGTGAGGTATTTATGCTCTCAAAACTTCTCAGTCCCTTAACTTCCCAATTCCCAAATGTTTATGATACAATTCTACTCGAGATGCGGTTATTTTAAAATCACGAAAACCTTTCGTCAAGACGATTGATTTGCATTTTGAGTGGTTTTTCCTCCAACTCTCCACTTACATCTCGTCCAAACCACATGAGAAGCTCCATTTATCAGAAGACGATTGCTTTTCATTTTTACAGTAAATTCAGTCTGTGAGATCTTTGATTATCAAAGCATATAATTAGCTATTTGATGTATCTCTTCCCTGGTTCGTTTCAGTAATCATACTATATTTCTTATAATAAGTTTGTTGTAAAAATCATAGATAATGTTTACAAAATCAGAATTCCGCAAACATTCCAGGCAGTAGATATTCAGCATTTTTTATAACCTCATTGTAGTCAAATATTTTATATTTATAAGCAACTAAGGCAATCATATTTGTAAATAATTAATATGACATCCATGTAAAATTATATTCATTAAATATTTTTGAGGGCCAAGATTTTGTATAAATATAAATCTAACAAGTTATCTAAAAAAAAAATTTTTAAGTCAATTCCTACTTTTTTTTTATTATATTGCAGAAAGTCCTTTATAAAATTTTCATTCATTTTTAAGTTTTCTGGCGCCATCTATTGGCAGATACATGCAACTTAAATCTAAAAAAAAAAGTTTAATTAATTAATTAAATTTAATTACTGAATGAATATTTGAAAAAACTGTATTAACATCCAGTTTCGACCACTAAAAGTTCAAAAAAATGTATTTGAACTTGAGTAGATGAATAAAAGTATTTTTTTAACAATAGAAAATTTGAACAAGATATATATAGGAACAGTGTGAGCTAATAGAAGGAATTGAAAAAATGGAATAAAAGAAATAAAATTAAAATTTTTGAAAATACGGACATAAATGCAATTAATTTTTATCTAAATAATTCTAAAATTTCCAGTACATATTTATTAATTAAGAATTTAATTTACTTATTTAATTAGAAATAATATTTTTCTTATTTAGAAAGCACATTGACTAATGATTTTAAAATAAGAAAAATATTATTACTATATTATATAGATTTTTATATTAAATAATTTTATAATCTATATTATATAAATTATAAAAATATTATATAGATTTTTTTTTTGTAAAAAAACTAGTTTCATATAGCTGAAAATATATTTTTTTTTTTGAAGTTTTCTTACTTATTGATTTGTTGTTTTGTTTTGTTATGTTGTGATAAATAAAATATCAATCTGAGATCTTTTTTAAAATATTTTTCAGCTTATAACAAATTCATACCCTAAAATTATTTTATCACGTTGAAGAAGATAATACCCAACTAAAGATAATTAAATAACACCAATTATTATTTTCATACAATCTATTTCTGGGGTCAAAAACAAAATATCTCTTTAAAAAAGGCATATTTTCAATAAAAAAGCAACTATTCTATAGTTATTTGAACGAATATGATAGGCATAAAACATTGCATATGTTAAAAATTGTTAATTAGTATTTATTATTATTTCAAAAGCTGTCATAACAGATTTTAAATAATAAATTATATGCGCTATTTAAAATAACTACCTAGTGAGAGACATTAAAATTTGATAAAAAAAATTATATTGTAAAAGTCTACAATAAAAATTGGTGTAATTTAATATTAAATTCAAAATTGTATGAATTATTTTTACAATATAATTTGTAATAATAAAGTAATTCATCGTTTTAAAAGTTTTCGAAAGTTACCAAATATTTTTAATTAAAATTTTGTTATTCTTAATAGTTTTTTGAATAGAAACCATAAAGATGTTATATTAAATAAAAGTTATATTATTTTCTGAATGGTGTATTTTATTATCATTTAAGTTCTGAAGAATTTTCTAAATGTTTTAATTTGCATACTTTTTATTATTAAATATTTAATTAATTTTCCAATGTACTATCAATAGTGTAACAACGGTGCCACTGATACCATAGTAATATTATTAATCTTTCAACTAAAAGAAAAAAATTTGATCAAAAGTGGTATTATGAGTTTGAAGAATTTTATGGCCAATATATATTTGTCCGCATTTTGACTCTTTATATTTGTAACATTAATATTTTGGTTGTTTAATATAACAACTTTAAATTTTTTAGATTCACTTTTCCATCAAATACAAAAGTTCGTTCTTTACAAGATCTTGAGTTGTAATAGCTTAATGATCAAAACTTCTTATTAAGCATATATTTGCATTGTTTGTTTTATGTAAGCAATTTAATTAAAGTCTTAGAATAATTAAAGGCTCGCTTAATTTTTTTAACATAAGTATTTGCCTTTGAATTTGTATCGCCAACAGTATTAAGTCATCAAGTAAGATGGCAGCAAATTGAAAGGCAGATGGCAGCAAATCCAATTATTACAATGTCACCCAGTTTGAATTTAGGAGACTGGAATCTTGATGATGCTTTTGTAAAGATGGGCAAGATATTCGACACGGAAGAGAGTTCGTAATCCTTCAAGAAACTTTTTCTCTGTATCTGACAATTGTTAGCATCGAGAATCAATATCAGGAACATTGGAACTAGAGTTTTCATTACAAACATGGCTGCTGTTAGTGGTACCAAATCATCTGAGTCTTCTGACAAGTATGTCAGAGGGCATGAATTTATGATTGCTTTGCAATCATATATAATGATATGTAATTCCTCCAAAATTGAAAGCGGAGGCCATCAATTTTTAAAGAATCTGTAATTCCTTAAAAATTGATGGCCAACTGGCTAGCGCTCTGGGATTTGGTACTACAGTTCGAATCTTGGCAGTGGCATGGATGTTTGTTAGGGTTCGGAATCCACGCTAAACTGTAGGTATCAGTCTAATTAGCCTAAAGGGTGCAGAAAATGACCATAGAGCTACAAATCAAATCAATCCTTGTTCGGTTCATTCACCAGATATTCATCCTGTATGTGGGATTATGATGACTGACAAATCCTTCTGTCTCTCATTCAATACCGAATGAAGTTGATTTTTCGGCTCATAAAAAGCAATCTAGGATTTTTCAAATATATATTTAGAATCTATTTCTTCTATGCAATGGTTTGTATCAGCTCGGAGCATCAAATATTTATTTTTGGCAAATAGTAGTTTTTTTTTTCTCCTTAAAATTAATCGTCTTTTTAATATCTGCAAATAAACAATTAAACGCTATAGTTGAATGAAAACTAATATACTTTCTTCACCTCTAATGTTTTTGCATTATGTTCTAGTTTTCAAAAATATGATAATATTAACAATAGAAATCAATTTAAACGTAAATGGAATAATTTATTTATTATTCCGTTTATTTTGAAATCGGTGTTCGATTTAGAAATAGCGTTTATAAATGGCTTCTAGACCTAAGCGTTATCCATCTAATAGTTTTATAAAATCGGACGTTTTCTTTGTTGTTTGTGATGATGGCCAAGGGCATTCAGTAACTCTCTCGAATTTTTTGTAAACATTATTCCCATTGATAATATACAGTC
The DNA here is from genome assembly GCA_021605095.1 of Caerostris extrusa. Taxonomy (NCBI): domain Eukaryota; kingdom Metazoa; phylum Arthropoda; class Arachnida; order Araneae; family Araneidae; genus Caerostris; species Caerostris extrusa. Next base: position 19,903 of record BPLR01013092.1, read on the forward strand.
ACGAAACAACCAAGTTCACAAAGAATGTTACTTCTTTAGCAAAAGAAAATATCCGTTTCTTTCTGAAGTTGTTGGAAGTTATCCGTTACGTGACTTTAAGTCAAAGAATCATAGAACAATTATTTTTTATTGGAAACAAAAACAACAACTCTTTTATTCCGTGCTTTTCTTCCCTGAAAGGAAATGTCGGAAGCAGCAGGGAGAAATTTTTGAATAGGAGGGGAGACAAAAGAGATGAGTCTATAAAGACTGCACTGTGATTTTTCGTGATGTACTGTCATCAATTAAAAAATTATGTTGTGTACAATGTACGAATTGCTTCCAACTTTTTTTAATTGGAAGGTGGCATCCCAAATTTAAAAATTGAAGATTCTGAAGAATTCCAAAGACTTATTAGGCAGTAGTTCCAGTCTAACTAACAATTTAAAATTGTCAAAGTTGTCATATTGTTACCTCACTACTATTATATGGTCGTCAAAACTGGATAAAATAGGTTGTACGCAATTTTGATGACAATATCAAAAGACAACAAAATTTAAAACTTGTATGTATTATCTATCCTAATGTCCCAACACTCATAAATCTCAAAAATAAAAAATATTACAACTGTGTTTAATTATGTTGACAAGAATTAGCAATCAACTCCAGCTGACGAAGCGAAGAATCAACATTTTCTTTTAGCAATGGTACGGGACTTTAAAGCTAGATGGCGTTAGGAGTAGACTACTTTTAACACCAGTTGAATTATGCAATTGACACAGCAGTTATTTAACAGTGCTTCACAGCCTCTGCTCTATGGTGGAGCTTAGAATAACACGAATTTTAGCAGACATTGAAAGGTTTTATAGTAGCAGTGAATTTTCACGCCTTTTAAAAATTCAACTCTTTAACAGGGAAATGTACTACTGCGCTCTCTGACGATTTGTCTGAAATTATGCCGCAGCTTTTAGCAGCACACATGTTTTGATTTTGATTTCGGAAGGTGTGCTGACGGCGAGTCACGCTGCGCTAGTGTTCTGCAACTCTTGTTAATAGCTAATTAAATACTATTTTCCTAGTTCTATGGAATAATCCCTTCTACACTTTATTGGTAATGTGTCTTAATCATCAACACACCGTATTGGTGACCTTACAGGATACTTGGACGCACAAGTCGAATGGTTCCGTTTTGAAGAATTTCAGTTCTTTCATGATTTTGGATTATATGTCATTTGGGGAGATCGATACGGACATGAAACTTTTACCTATAAATATATAATTTTTTTTTTATTATTGAAAACATTAAGTTATGCAAATATAATCCTTTTTTTTTTTTTTACAAATGTTTTCTATTAAGTGATAGCAAACCAAAACTAGCATGTCGAAGTAAATTCTTAAAAATGAATTTAATTTGCTTCTAATATATTATGAAATATTCGACAAAAAAAAAAAATTCACATATTTAAAATAATACTTAATTAAAATAGCTAATTAATTACTTATTAATATTTAATTTAATAAACTTAATTTTAATTAATAAAATATTTATTGTCACAACACATCTTGAACAACACATCTATTCTGAAAATAATATCGATTTTCATATAAAATTTTAAAAACGAAAAACTCAATCAAAATGCCTTTGTTTAATTTTATTCCAGTATATTGAATTGCTCTGGCGTTCGGTGCCACAGGTTTCGGGTTCGAGTCCTGGCGGTGTCATGGATGTTTGTAGTGCTTCGAAATCCACTTTAAACTTGTTTAATAGGACTGTAGAGCGTTGGACATAGGCCTGACGCTCTACAACCTTTTTAACAACCCTATTCCTTAAAAGAAAACATCTCCTCTCTCCAAATCTGCTAATAGGCAGACGGCCTCAGCCCCCAATGGAGTTGTTGCGCCGTTGAAGTAGAAGATATTAAATTAGGAAACTTCATTTTCTGTAGATAAAAAAATTGAGTTTTATTGTTGGATATAGAAATATAATACGAAAATGTAACATTTATCTCAGTAAATATATTCTATGTTAGGATTCAAATTAATATGGATGGTTGTATATTATTAATGTAAATAATTTAAAGCAAACATTAAAAAGTTTAGAGGTGGGAGAATTTAACGGTTAAAATTAATCATGAATTGACATCAATATTAACAGTTATGACCATTAACGGAGATTAACAGTATTTCCTATTTCCACCGTCACGTATAATTAAACCAATTATAAAATTTAATTATTTTCAAGCAGCAGTTGGATTTGCGTAGTATTTACCTAATCTGAAATATTTCGTTTTCTAATGTTTATAAGCCCGTTAAGTGGATGTTATATTTTGATTGTTAGCTAATAATAATGTGGAGCAGGGTTGTCGATGATGAATTAATTTTCAGCCCTTAATTAGATGAGAAATTTAGCAAAATATTACAGTAAATTATTCATTATTTTTAACGTAATATTTTTTAAGTTTTGCAATGATTTTATTTATTTACTTTTCATTTTACTAATTTAGAATTTACTTCAATGGTAAATTATTATTTTAATTTCTTTGTTCTTTCATTATTTGACAAATTTAAAATAGGGTCTGTTGGTATTTGGCGACTTTTTGGTGGCGATAAGTCGCCAAATGTGTCGCCCGTGTTCCTTGTACTGTTTGCAATTCACTTCACTTACAATCGCAACCAGTTACTTGGCACACTTTGGCGAAAAGAGTTTTGACGCAAAAATCCCAACAGCCTCTATTCTACGATTTCGCCCATTACTCATCCATTAGTCTTAATTGATCCTTTTATATCTGCTACAGAAAGTTGTACATTTGAGATATAGTTCTTTCATGTTTTTTAAACGTGATAGAAAACATTTCTCCAGTTAGCTTAATATTTAAGTTCCTATACCATTCTCCTTGCATATCTGCAAATAAATGAGAAAAAAAATACCATGCAGAGTATGAAGATATTTTATTTATATTTTTCTTTGAGATGCTTAATCAGCTAATGGAAAAAGTAGTCTATGTTCCTAATATTTAAAAAAAAATTCCTAATGTAAAAATGCAGAACATTCCTATTGTTTAAAAAATGCAGAACATTCAGCAATTTTTAGTCTTTTTTTTTTAATTGTCAATTAGTAAATGTAAACATTTATTTTAGTGGTATTTTTAAAAATGCATATTTTCTGAAATTATGAATCTTCGGCACTTAATTTGTTTTAAGAATAATCTAATATCTTTATCATACACTTAAATAGTAATTAAAAAATAGATATATCCTATAAGTGTTTGCAATGTATTTAGAATAAGTATACACAAAGAGACACTCCATAGCCAACATTAAAGGAATATCTTCCATGAATTATACATAAAATATTACTAATTTAACATGAGTCGTTAGAAATTTTTTATAATATAATAATTTGGTTTTCTTTTCCAACAGTTTTTTTTATAAAATTCTTAGAAAAAAGAATGAAAATTAACCTGTCCAACGCCCAGTTAACTGCACAGAATAAAGTGAATCTTCTAGACCAGCGTTTCTCAACCTTCACTATTTATGACTCAATTTTCATTCATAATTTACATCGCATCCCCCCCGCCACACAAAAACATTGTATACAATAAGAATGTAGTTTTAGTATTTTGACGCTAAATCTACACTACGAAAAATAATAAAAGAATTATACATTATACATTAAAATATGTAAATTTATTGGTATTTGGCAACACGATCCGCTGCATTGGCATAACCAGAATCGATGCTCCTTTATTGTCCTCTGCCATACTCCCAAAGTATTATATCAGTATAAGTGTGTATTTTATAGAGCCTAACATACTTATAATTCGCTGTTCTGACAAAAACGAAAACAAACAATGATAATATTCTGAATCTATACAAAAAAATCAAACGAAACAATGCAATGATTTTAACGATTAATAATATATGCATTTGATATTCATGATGGATATATACATATATATATTAAGATAAAATTCCAAAAATGCGCAAAAATACATCTTTTTTATCTTTTTAATCAGCAACTTCTGAAATCAGCTCTAATGCTTGCAAATTTGCCATCTCTGGCAGCTCTGATGTGGAGAGAAATACCTCTTCCAGCATTCAGAGGTCATTCAGAGCCAACTGCCCAAAATTTTCATGTCGAATAGAAAATGCTTGAAAAATGTCAAGATTATCTATGCAATTTCTTGATAATATCAAAGTTCAGAAATTATCCCTATATCTATTGGTTTTCCAAAATCAGTGATTGTATTAGGAGCCAACTGCCAATTATGCTAATACAATCTCTGACGAGAATTCTCACGCTTTCAGATCTTATCGGCGGTGCTGTCAGTGAAACGACAGAATGGGAGGTCTGCGGAGAAAATAACTTAGTTAATATTTATTTCTCATTTCATTTCTTTTCTATTTATTGTTATGAGAAACTAAAATTTTTAGACATCTCCATGACTGTTTTTCATTTATAAATTTTTTTTTCATACCAAAGAGTTCAAAATGAATTATCTGATTTAAGACAGAAAAACAAACTTAATCCACACCTAAGATCTTTAAACGCTTATTCACGGGCTTATCTTTAACTATAGTGCTTCAAATCGGCTTTGTTACCCATAACAGTAAGTTTATGATATGAATTGCTCGGCTAATGGCTTGTTTGGGAAAAGAAATTCATTTAATCGCAAACTGCTCAAGTACTCATGGATTCCCTCGAAATAAGTGATAGAATGCTTCATATAATTGAGCGACTGGTGATAAATATTTTATGTGCACGGGATTTGTTCTTTTAACTCATTGTTTGAATGGTAATAGGCTTTGCTCACGCTAAAAGAAACGAAACAACCTCGTCTAATAAGGTCTTTAAGGAAACATGAGCTAAATAAGATATGCAGACCAAACCAAACCTCAAACCAGCTAATTCTTGGAGGGATAGACCATTTTTGAGATAAGCAAATGGAAAACATGTGCCGTAAATGGGCTAAACCTGCAACATCTTGCATTCGAATTAGCGATTTCGGGTATGGTAAACGAACATGTACTATTGTGAACAAAAAGTAAGAACAATTTTTTTTTGCAAAAACTCTTTATTTATTCTTCCAAATTTATTTAATCGTCTTCAAAGTAATACCGACACAATGCACTTATGCCGGCTTTTTTTGGAATCCTCACTGAATGCTAAAAACGTCATCGGCAGGCAGAGCTTTCATAGCTAGGGCCGATTCACGTTGTTGAATCTCTCTTCTATCGACTCAAACAGGTGTCCCGTAGTAGCAGTTTTGAGTTTACGGAATAGTCAAGAAGTTCCATGGTGTGAATAAGGTGGTTGTGGAACAATATGAGTTTCATTTTTGGCGAAAAAGTCACGAAGAATAAATGTAATGAGCTAGCGCACTCAGTGTTTTCGGTGCCAATCGAGATTTGACGCGTTTGAGGCCCAAATGAAATTGACAGATCCTTTTGAAATTTCAACATTAAATTACAGCAAGGTCTCTAATTGTAAATAGACTGTTTGCAAGCACCAAATATTTAATGTTTTGGACATGAGCTTCGTCGGTTGAGGTTGGTGGGTCGACCAGAGGGCCCCTTCGTCCTCAACGAGTTTTCTTACTATTTCAAAACATTTCTTTCCGATATAGAAATGCTCACCGAATGACTTTTTGCAACAATCTATACGTTTCCGCAAACAAAATTTAATGCAAGATTCTTTGCTCAATTAATTCAGACATTTCAAAAATCAGCGGAATCTGTTTTAATGTCTCACAAAAGCCAAGCGTAACTCAAACACTAATAAATATTTTGACGTCATATTTCAAACATATGTCAAGGTCTGTACCACAAAGCAACCTAAAATAGATAAAAAATTGAAATTCCATGAGCCCCGGGAATTTTAAATTGAAAATTAGTCTTACTTTTTTTACTTAATAGTATGAAGAGAGGAGGCCACCATAAGGGCAAATTCCTCCCATAAAGGAGTGGATTGTCTGTAAAGCTCGCCAGACAGCCTAACTTGATAGAATGATGAATGTAATCACCGAGTGCTAACAGATCTGATGCCATTTTTTTAATCCAAAGTTATGAAAAAATAAATCTTTTAACTAAAAAATAAAGTCAAGGTTCTTTATGTTCATTCATTTTCAACATCTACATCCCCGAATATTCCTTTTAAACTAGTCTTTGTAAAATTTTAATTACTTTCTGTAAATTTTTTTATTATTATTATTATTATTACTCGTTTTATATGTTTATCGATAAAAATTATGAAAAGAAATTTTATTAACATTTGCTCTATTTAGTAAAAATTCTCGCAAAAAGAAAAGTTTAATAAATTTTTTCTCATAATTTTTATTTATAAACATATAATAATAATAATAATAATAATAATAAATGCAAAGTAAATTTTTAAAATTAACAAAAACAAGTGAAAAAGGGAAAAGGTTGTCAATGGATGACAAATAATAAAATGAAAAAAAGATATAGAATCTGACTTTATAAATTTAATAAAAATTGTTTTTAATAAAAAAAAAGCATTAAAGTAAAAAATGCTTGTTTTATTTCTGAACATTAATTAATGTTTTTGTTAAAAACGACAAAATTTCTATGCCTTTATCGAACTGGTCATTTAAGCAATGATTTCCTTAATATATTTAATTAAATAAATTATACATCTCACTTGAAAAAAATAAAAAATAAAATCAAAGATTTTATTAAAAAAGGTTCAAATGATCCTAATTTTTTCAAAATTTAATATTGATTATTTGAACCAAAGAAAATAACACTTTCCCTTACTAGTCTAATTTTGAATGATGATTAGCCTGATTAAATGAGACTGCTTTTTTCAACCTTCCAAATGTCGAAATTCGACATCGTTGCGAGCTTTATAATACTATTGTACAGAACTTTTTGAAATCTTTGCAAGATAAATTTATTATCTTTTAAGGAAGAAAACATTTTTCGTCATAGGAAAAAAGGTTCAAAATTCTCGAATTTTGGGGAAAGCAAGATAAATTTATTGCTTTTAAAAAAAACAGCATTAAAAAACATAAATAGCATATTTTTAACATTTGTAAACATTATGAATAACATATTTTTCATTTTACGGAAGTCAAAATAAGCTTTCTTAAATCATTGACAAGGAATAAAAAAAAAAAAAAAAAACTATTAATGTTTCCATACTAAAAATAGAATTGAAAGAAAAACAGAGATTTTAATGCCTTGTAAAAGCAATTAGAACATCAAGAAAAAGAATGTTTTAAATGTTGAAAAAGACCTTTGTGGGATTTTATGTTTTTTCGATAGATATTGCCTCACAACAGTTTTTTGGATAGTCGTGGTATTTTTTTTTTAATTAGTAGATGAAAGAGATGCTAAGCCAAATAATAAAAAAATGACTGCTTCGTAAAAATTAATTAAACGTTTTTTTTTTTTTTTTTTTTTCATTTTATTTTATATATTGTTTGTTTATCGAATAAATTCATTTTGAAAGCAAGAAAACACAATAAAAGAATGGCTATATTAATTACAAAAAGATTTATGATTAAGAAAAATAAATTTCAACAACAAAATTTAAGCTGCTCATTATGTAACTTTTAACACTTCGTTAAACATCAACGAGTTCAAGGACAATTTTTAATTGTTTTCGCATATTCAAATTTTCTTTTGGTAAATCCGAGGCCATTTTTGTTCCCTTTTCCTTATATTGTTTTTAATGCTACGTTGAAGAAATGTTATTCTTTCTATTTTCAAATTGTAGTCATTGTAACATCTCGACCTATACTAGACCTATAACGGCTTCAAGAAGATGGCTACTTTCAGGATCATTGTAACACTTAAATTTTATTATTTACAATCATATATATATATATATATATAGATACAAATACAGAATTCTGCATTATTATACAAAAGAAATGTAAATTTAAAAATATAAATTTGATCACAAGAGCACGATTAAATCTCAAGTATAGTTCTCTCCAAGGTCGAAGATTTCTCGAGTCTACTTCGAATCTCAAAACATGTGAGCCTGTTCTGTCTCCTCAGAGAAAAAGGGAAAAACAACACTTTTTGTCGACTCGTCGCAGAACACTATTTCTCCTTCTCCAAAAACATTCCTTTAAAAAAATACGTTAAGAGCGGAACGGAATCCGCTTCCCTCACTTCTCATTGGAGGATACATTTTCTCAGTTCATGATTTATCACCCATCACAATGCAACAACTCATAGTGTAGTCTATATTCCACCTGTAATTGTTTCGACTTGTGAAGATCGCACAGGGAATCAAATATGTTGTCTAAAGAATCGTTTTAATACTTTATTTGCTACAATGGAATATCTAAAGCAGAATGCTTATGAATATTATCCTAATTGAACTTGTGGACATTAACGAACGAGAAGTTGAGAACTAGAGTTTATGAGATTTCGTCCGGCGAAATGTAGATGCACATAGTTCCCCATAACTTTCCCACCGCCATGTTCATGAATAGAATAAATTCTAATTTTTTAAAAACCCCCCTTTCGATATTTTTCCAAGCCAATAGGCTACCTGTATCTCTAAATATATTAAATTTACTTTCATAAACAACTATATTACAGTAAAAAAATTTTTTCAAAGAATATGTATTTCTCTCTCCTGGAAAAAAAACGCCATAACTCTCCCCGCGTGAAAAAAATGCTATACCAGATATGTTCTGTTTAATTCAAATATGGTGACTGGAGAGGCATTTTAGTACCATATTTACCATAATGGAAAATTTAAAATAGAATGCTTATGAACATTAGTCCAATTAAACTTGTAGATTTTATGGGATTTTATATGATGATTTTCTAATTCATTTTAAAAATGTCAATATATTTATACTAACCCATGATGTCATCTATGAATTCGAATTTACGTTTTTCAGCGTCTTTTAAATCTTCCTTCGGTATTTCAAAACCAATATCCTACCTGTATCTCTAAATATATTAAATTCACTTTCAAAAAAGCCTTTTTTTCGTGTTTTTGCAAATAAAATTCTATTTTTATTACATTAATTATAAATGTCTATGT
>BPLR01013093.1:0-28362 GCA_021605095.1 Caerostris extrusa
TATGTATTGCCTGCAACACATGCATAATTATTTTATTATTTGCCTATTTGCTGGGAATACGAACCACACTGTTTGGTGCAGGTTCAAACTGCTATAACAACATTCCTCATATATACTATTTTATGCCACCTTCATTAAATAGCAGTGTTTATAATTGTGCTTTATAATGCTCTTATACTATTTTATATAAAATGTTCGAACATAATACATTACTTATTGAATACCTGTTTTCCATTTAATTTACTGTTGTTTAATAATACAGACTACAGTTTTAAATTTGCACATATGATGGTTTTCATGTCACTGAAAACTACTTAAGATGGTGGGCAAGAAGAAATATGCTCGCATATAGATGGCTCAAGTCAAGTTGGCTGCATGCCTGTGAATGGCATGGCACGGGTACCCAGGCCAATGAGTAAAGTGCCTATACATGCAGGTTTAATAAGAGCATTTTTGTGTTATTTTCTTAAATTTATACTTATACACTTATATAATTAATATTTTCTATTTTTATTTGTAACAACTGACAGACAGCTTATGAAATTGTATCGTAGCTCCGAACCCGATACGTATTCAGTTCTAGTATTAACGCTGTAGAGTTAAAATAAATGTACTATAAAGTCAATAGAAATAAATCGATTATAGATAGTAGCTACTGATTCTAAAAGTAGATGATCCTCAATCACATATTAACGGTGCGATGCTTTATACTATAGATTACAAAATTGAAAAGTCTACTGGGTCAGTACTGTTTTTTTTAGCCTGCAGGTATAATATTTATTTTTGGAAACATTTTTATTTATAGTTTTGTATGCTTATTAATGCTTATATTTTATATATTTCATTATTGATTTTCAATATTTTAACAGAAAATATTGACAAATTTATAATAAATTGGTCAAGTATTAATTACCTTACATAATGCTGAGTGCTATTTTGCAGAGTTCATCAGCGTCGTTGCTTAAATAGATTAACCAGCACATAATTAATAATATTGTTAACATGGAGTTCTTCTTTTTGAAGTGTAATGTGTCGTTTAGCCACTAAGATGAACAATCAGAACAAAACATTGTTCAATGCAAATTAAATCTTCCCACTCCTAACACCGAATCCAAGCGCAGTTCTGGCAGCCAAGGTCATCTTTCTTACTGGTACATGCAGGCCTCTGTTGTGGCTTTCCAGGCCACTGATTCGTTGGCACTCATTACGCACTACTTTATCATCGCACTGCTTAACATTTGTAATAGACCCAGCATGCATACTTAGACACTTTCTTCATTAAGGCTTACAGATTTGTTAATCTTACAAAAATGAGATATCACAACTATAGCGCATTATTTACAAAACAATAAGCCATTATTTTATGAAAGTGAGTTAGCTTTACTTTTGGTATTGCTGTGTCAACAAAAATCTACAGCCATAGTTGCTGTTTGCTGCCTTCAGGATAGCATCAAGAGATCATATGTTATAACCGGCTATCAGGTTACAGAAATATTACTATCACAAGGTTGCATTTCTGATGTCTGTCAACAGTGTTTCACTGACGTGCAATCAAGCGAGCAGATGGAATATCAGCAGCGCAATAGGCTGTTTTACTGGTCTGAGAATTGGGCTGACAGAGAATCAGACCATGCCACATGGTTTGACAAATTCTTTATTTACATTTAATTTATGTAATTTTTCCCATATCATTAAATGTAATATGTTTTACAATTTATGCCCAAATATTCTTCAGTGTACTTGTAATTATTTGTAAATGCTTGCCGAAATTGTGCAAGAGATATTTCATATTATCATCATGTAAAACAGCGACACAGACATATAAATCAATATTTATATAGTCTTTTGACTTGTTTTAAAAACATTTGCATTTAAAGAATCCCACTTTCATGCCAGAAATAGTTGTAGCATGTAGTCATATCAATCAATCATATTATAGCTGTGCTATCTTTTACACACGCAGATGCTGAAGAATTTATTTCCGAGAAAACAGAACAAGAATTAAATGTATTGCCATGTTAAAGAAAAGACTTTTCTGAATAAGAATTCATAAAGCCTTAGCGTGATACCTGCAATAATCCTATGAATGAACATGCCACTTATTGCATGCAGCTGTAGAGGGCCTGTTTATCGTAGCTCAAGCATTTATTTCACTCAGAATGTTAGGACATTATGCCAATTCTGATTGTCTTTTAATAGATGAAATTCATCTCCTTGTCGAAGTATTGTTCACGTCAGCCCGCCAGGCCACAGAAAGGAGCCAGCAGCATAGGTAACGCAGCCATAGAAAGTCTGTCAAAGAAACCAGATTGCTTGAAGCTGTCATTGCCGTTGTTTTGCTGGCTCTTCCAGCAATTCTACACGCTGACACGCCGTGGCACACCTGATGCTGAAGGTTGTGCCAATAAAACAATAATAATATATATTTTTACTTGATTTGCATCAATTGAAAATAGGCTTAATTCTTGTTTTCCTTTTACTCCTGAGAAATTTGCTTTCTGATTATTATTTTTATATAGTTGGTTAAGATCTATTATTACGAATGGGTGGTACTTCTGTTTTGCCAGACAGAATATGGTCATCCAGCACATTCTGTGTGTTGTTGGATAGAGCCTGAGCAGATGTATTGCCATATAAGCACCCTGCTATTGATTTTAGAGTGACAAAACATAAATTAAGATAGAGTTTCACATGTCGTTAGGCATGCACACAGAAAATAGTTGTCATAATCGAAAAATTGTTATTGTAAATTTAATTGTTACTCATTGTGACATCCACATGAGAATGATGCGGCACTCATAGAGATAGTTATATATATATATATATATATATATGTTTTATACACCACATATGTAAAGACCTGACAGTATGTATATGTTCATGATGATATACAGCATTATTTATTAAGTAATTAAATTATTATTATTAAAATATTTATTTACTTTAAGTTATTAACTTACGCATCTGTAAAGTAATACAAAGATAAAATTTAAATTTGATAATATGTGCATTTAAAATTGTTGTTATATCCAGTCGAACCAGCAGCACTTTCAATTGCCGATAGACAGAAAAAGCACAGCAGGTCAAACTCCTGGAGTGCTGATGTTGCAATATTAAAGAAAATTTCCCATCGAAATCAGCCTACTGTAGCTACCATATCACAGGTTTTCCCACAGTGAGATGAAAATTAAAGGGAATAGTATTTTTTAACTATTAGGTTACAACTACTTATAAATTTGTTATTTTACTATTTAAATGTTGCTTTTACGTTTCACCAAAATTCATTTACTATTAATAAATTATTTCCTTAGAAATCATTTAATTCAAAATCTTGTTTCAGAAATGGTTTAAATTATATTCAAACAGCAAAACATATTTTGATGTGTACTAACTTTATGTGGAAAATTCTCCCTTTTTAAAATTAATAACAATGTTAAATAAATATTTAAAATTAATAACAATTTTAAATATTTTTCATTTATTTAACATTGTTATTAATTTTAAAAAGGAGAATTTTCCACATAAGTTAGTACATCAAATACTTAAAAGTAGAAATGTTGTGTGCACTTTTTTTGTTTGAATAAATTAATTTAATTAAGAAAATAATGTATGTTTTTGTTTTAATTTACACTGTTTTTCTCACAAATGTCAAAGATTTTGAATTAAATGGTTTCCTAAGAAACTAAAAAGAGGAAATAGACATGTAAACTATAAATAAATTTCTTAACAATTGAAATCGTAAAAAGCTAACATTTTTAAAATAGTAAATAACTAAATTTATAAGAGAAATTTCTCTTTATTATTAGTTAGCAACATTTTACAAAATAATATTTTTTAATAGATTAAAAAAATATATTACCTTTAGGAATAACTAATTTTTCATATTTTAGTTCAGAAATTTTATTTATATCACTCAGTTCACTTAGTGTGCTAGGAGTACTAATAGTTGATATATAACTAATTTTATTCTCAGCTACATTATGAAAAGAAGTAGAAGGAGTTTCAGTCGGAGAGGAAAATTTCTTTTCTTTTAATATTTTTGATTTAACTTCAGCATTAATTTTTTCTTGCAATGGAACATCAGATGTAAATTTCTGTTTCTCAGATTCAGATAAGGGTTTGGCAGACATATCTAACTGAAACAAATTATCCTCTTCAGCATGATTTTTTGACTTTCTTTTTGCATTGTTGAAGATCATATCCTTTTTCTTATTTATCAAAGGAGCAATAGATTTTTTTTCATGAACTTGAAAATCTTTAATTTTAGTATTTTTATTTTCTTGTTTCAGTACAAAATCAGCAGTTGAATTGAAAATTGGTAAAAATTCTCCAATATTCTTGCTTGCTGGTTCATTTCGTTTTTGCAGACCTATAACAATAATTTTAAATGCACATAAAATAATTACAACAATCAAATACATTTAAATTTTTATAACATTCCTTTTGTAATTACTTTACAATAAGTGCAGTAAAAAAAATACAGATAGGCTCTTCATGCTTAAGTTAATTAACTTATATATATTAAAATTAAATAAATATTTTAATAATAATAATTTAATTACTTAATAAATATTTTAATAATAATAATTTAATTACTTAATAAATATTTTAATTACTTAATTTTAAAAAATATCATTAGAAAAGAACTTCTAAAAAATAAAGATAATTTCTAATAAGTCTTTTTCTAAGTAATCAAAGAATTATGGAAACATATACATACTGTCAGGTCTTTTTTTATATGTGGATACATTGTATAGAAACATATATATATATATATATATATATAACACTATCTCTATGGTATATCTATTTGGCAAAGACAAAGGACTTTTACATACATCATTCTTGTTTTTTATAGTTCTTAATTCTCTCACAATGAGATTAATAATTAAATTTACAATGAGGATTCCACTAATTTTTTTCATAGTTCGCAATATCCAGTATGCAGTTCTTCGTTTCATGTTGTATTTTAAAGGCTTGTTTAGAATTGCCATTATTAACAGGATGATTTTCTGTGTGCATGCATAGCGACTGTAAAAGACATGTGAAAACAATTTTCTATCTGTGATTGTTTAATTTATGTTGTATCTGTTTCTGCTAAAATAAGATCAATAAATTTAAATACCTATTAGAAAAATTTAGCTATGATGTATTACAAGCAATACAATAATATATATCTACTTCAAATATCAACTCTATCAAAGGAAATCATTGCTCTGTACATGAAATTTGGGAGATGATTTTAATACCTTTAGCATTAATGATTGAGATGAAGTGCTTGTGGATGATATCTTAGGTGATTGTGGTATTATTGAACTAATTGTAGATTCTGTCACAAATCTAGAAAACAATATTGTCGAAGGCCCTTTACACCCATTTTTCATTGCAATAGTTAAAATAGATCTTAACTTTGTAAAAATGCATGCATGCATGCATATATATATAATTAAAAAAAAATAATAATCAGAAAGTAAAAAATTTCTCAGAAGTAAAAAGTAATTTAAACTGGTATTGATGTTAATAAATTATTTTCAATGAAGAAACAAGAAAGTTAAGCCTATTTTTTTAATTAATTTTAAAATCAAAAATTATAAAAAATATATATCTTTATTTATTTGATTCATTTTATATATTTTGTATTGGTTTATTAGTAACAACTGGGAATACCCCAACATAATTATATATTTTTTCAATCAGGTGAGAAAAATCTTTACCCACTCTTTTTTCTTTTTTTTTTTTTGGCAACAATGTCAATGTATGCTAAATTGTGAATTGCTGGAAGAGAAATTTATATATAAAACTGTAACAATATTTACTTTATTTGATGGACTTTTAGCTCCAAGCATTATAGTTTCTTTTTGATATTCATATAATTTTTGAAGGCTTTCCTTTTTTCTTTGGGCTTCTAATGAAGTTTTTTTACGTTCTTCTAAATGTCTTTTTCTTCTTTCTTCCTTCTTCTTTTTAATATAATCTCGAACTGTTTGTGGATCATAATGCCTCATTTTAGGAGATGGGGTAATGTTTTCATCTATTAAAAAAAGACAATCCAGAATTAAATTATTTTAGGCATAATGTCCTTTGAGAACACAACATTCTAATTATCCAAAGCTTTCAAAATATGACTGAAATTTCGATAAACAGAAATTTTCTGGAAAATTATTCCCTCTACAAACTTTATGCAATTATAAATTAATAAAATAGCATAATTTTCATTCCTATGTAGAATTGGTTTTATTTGCATTTTGAAGTTTAATATGAAGATTATCACACTATTAATATAAAACTTTATAGATTCTATTTGAAATCATAATACATACCAGGAAATTTTTTTGCTTTTCTTTTAACACTTTTGGACAATGCAGTGAATTTTGGATGTTCTTTAATGTTTCTATTATTTTCAGTTGACTGTAAATCACTTTCATTGTCAGAACTCAAATTTAAATCTGGGGAAATAGTAGTTTTCAATTCTTCTTTTACATCATCTACTAAAAGATGTTTATTCATATAAGTAGCAGTAAAGCCATATTTAAAAAGATAAATACCATTAACTATAATATAAATTGATTGTCATATTAAAAACTTCTATGCTATACAAATATTTCTAACATGAGAAATTAAAACAGAAAAGACCCAAGTTCAAAAATTTTTAGAATGAAAGTAACAAATGTTTTTAAAATTAAAACAAATATATTTATTAAAACTGGTCAAAAGTATTATATATTAATATAAATATTGATTTATATGTCATCACTATTAATCAACAATAAACTTTTACAATAATCGAAAACTGTATTTTTAATTATGATATAAAATAAAATGTCTTAAGAAAACAAAATGTCTCCTTACTTTTTAATTTCGCAAACATTATTTGCGGTACAAATTAATTTACAAAAAAGAAATACATAACAAACTTTAAAGAAATGATAGTATTTACTTGAATATTTTAGTCATATAAATAAATAGGCACCAAAAGAAAAATTGTAAACTTATATAATACATTTAATATATTATAAAGAATAAAATGAATTTAAAATTTTTATAAATTAAAAAAAAATTTGGTAGGAAATTCTAATACAGCAGTTAAATAAAAATTACTAATCAAGAGTATATTGTTTCTTAAATCTAACAGGCTATGTGAAGTACAGAAATCTACTGGATTCTCAAAATCTGTCAGAGTATTTAAACAAAATAGCATTACGCTATTAACTTTGACATTTCCACAATTCTCTGAATAAATTAAAACAATACTATATTGCAGAGAATGAGGTTTAACTACAGCATATTTCTGAATATAAGCTGATCCATGCAAAAAACGAGAATGCATTTTTCTTCACGAAGTTTACCCACACGTCCTAATTTGTATATAAACTGAAATGAAAATGAGAGCAAAACTGTTGGCAAACAAGTAAAGCAGGTGGAATGTTTTCCAATCAAATCATTGTAAAGTAGAATGCTAGATGCCAATAATGATAGTAATATTTCTGGTAACCTTTTGATATGAAAAACTAGTGCCTTATTTCCATTCAGTTATAGTCTTGTATATGATCTGCAGGAATCTGTGCTAATCTTTTTTTTGTCAGAAAGATGAGAGAGGAAAAGATATTCTCACAGGGCAAATCGCAAAACTACAATTGAAAATGTTTTGGTATTTTTCAGTTAACTGGCCCAAATTGTGCTAACATTAGATTTTTTTTTTTGTTTTGACGATGACACAACAAACCAACAATAAAAACAATTTCAAAAATAAAATAACTCACTTTCATAAAATAAATAACTTATTTCATTTAAAATTATTTTTTCTTAAATTTAAGAAATGTAAACTAAAGAAATAAAAAATGCGCTATAATTAGTGATATTCAGTGATTTATTGTATGTGCCAAGCTGATGGAAAAGTATCTACATTTTTTGTAAGATTAACAAATCTGTATATAAGCTAAACCCCATAACTTAGCTTTAGAAAGTGCTCTAAAAAATTATACATTAAAATATAAGGTCTATTACAAATGTTAAAAAAAAATGTAGTGTTATTTTTAAAATATGCATTGATATGTAGGATAATTAAAAATGATAGAGCAGTAATATGAGAATGCTGCCAAACGGAAAGGAAATAATCAATAATATATTAGCAGAAGAAAATGAACAATACAACAGAAATATGCATAATTTTCATACCAGTAAGAAAGATGACTTACTTATTTTTGACTTAGTTTCTTCTGTTTTATCATTAGAACTGCTACTTCGTTCATTATTAGAATTAGGAGAATTTGAATTTGGACTAGTTGATTCTTTTGATTGAATATCTGATTTTGTTCTGGAATATTGTTCTTTGTTTTCATGAATAGTCTGTTTTTCTTTTTCTTGGTGTGAATCTGAAATGGCTAAACATTTTTAAAACTATTACACTTCAAAGAAACTAAAAAAGAACATCCATATGTTAACAATATTAATTAATTATATTTTAGTTTGAAAAAGATCTATTTTCTAAGCAACATAAGAGTTATTATTGTATAAATAGTATATAAATTTAATTTGATAAGTAAATTGCAACTTCATGTAATCAGCAAGCACACTGTAAAATGCTACACTCGATTCAAGAAAGGCATTATGTAAAAAAAAAAAAAAAAAAAGGTATAATTAATACTTATTAATTTATTTATATTTAAAAAATAAATTTGAAGTTTCTTATCTATTATAATAAAATTTCAGCTAACCTCCTACTTTATTTGAAATATTTTTCTTTATTCTCTTTAAAATAGGACTTTTGTTTTCTATAAAAAGAAGAGAATACAAAAATTAAAAAAAAAATAGTATTAAAAATGAATTTATAAAGGTTCTAAACACTTTTTATAAACATTTTATTTTTTAAATATTCACCTAAAATAAATTATAAGAGCATTTTATGTTTTTAAACATAATTCTAAAAACAAATATGTTATAAAATATACTAATAGTTTTAACACATTAATATATATTTTGAAAGATAATGAATACTTTTTATAAAATATAAGCATTAATAAATCTTAATTATGGCTTAACACAAAATGTAATAAAAATATTTCCAAAAACAAATAAATCAATTATATTATTAGTACATGTTAAAAAATATAAATAAGTAAATTTGCAATTTTGATTTGTTTAAAAAATGAAGTTCTGCACAAATAATTAAAATATTTCAATTTACACTGAATTTTAAAAAAGAAAACAATTACCTTTATTTATATGAGAGAGCTTCTTAGTAGACTTCAATTTTTTTCTTCCAGGGGTTGTAAATCTAGAGCCTGGAACACTGAAACCTCTGTATTTGGGTAGATTAGTCACTCGACACTTTTTTCTCACAGGCAGAGGTTTAATATGTATTGAGGGATCAAAATCATTGGGAATCAAATTTCCTAAACTCTGTTTGTCTTTAGAATCAATTGCTACTGAAGACTTATTTCTGTTTTCTATAATCGATTTATTTCTATTGACTTTTATAGTACATTTATTTTTGTTTACTTCTACAGCTTGTTCTTCTCTATAACTAGAACTAGATACAGTATCAAGTTCAGATTTGTCCTGAATTTTTTCATAAAACTTTTTCTGTCTATCAATTATCAGTTGCAGTGTTTTTAAATTACCTAAATAAAAATAAGAAATATTAATTATATAAATTCTTTATAAGTATAGACTAAATTTTAAAAATAGCAAAAAAAAATATCTTATTAAAATATTATCCAATACCTACCATGTAAAATTTTTTTAGGTTTTAAAATAGGCACTTTTGCCTCATTTATTATAGGTGTCCATTGTATGCCATTCACAGACATACTACTGACTGATTTATTAACTTGACTTGAATATCCATCTATATCGCTGACACCTATTTCTTCTTTTAAAAAATCTTTTCCCACCATGTAAAAGTTATCTTTGATGGATTTTCAATTTTATTTTTCTTTTCCTTAAATGAAAAACCATCATATGTTTTAATGAAACAGAATTTAAAACTGTAGTGTATTATAATGATAAACAAGTACAGTAGAGATTAAATGGAGAAAATGGAATTATTCAATAAAATGTGTAATTATGTTTCAGACATTTTATATAAAATAGATATAAAAGAACATTATAAAACACAATTATAAACACACATAAAAATACTATATATATTTTAATGAAATTAATAAAATGAAATAATTAATTCTAATTGTTTAAAGATAAAAACAATGTTACAATAGTTAAATATGTAAGTGTTGTTATATAGGCCAGTTTAGTTATACACCAAACAATTGATAGTATAAAATTGGTTTAAAATTATTCCAAAGCATAAGATACTAAAATGTAAGATTTAAAAAAAAAAAACAAGTGTAAATAATAAAATAAATATTAACATTAAATGCATGTAGGATTAAACAGCATCAATGAATCGATATAAATTTGATTGCAGGTTTAATGCATCTGCAAAATTAAAAATTAACTTGTGATAATCTGTTGTTTAAGCTTATAGCTGTATTCTGGAACATCTAAAATAATTTGGCTATTTTCCCCCTCTAGTGGCATTGATATTGATTTCGATGATGAAAAAATGCCTTTTTTAATTATTGCCTCTGAAGGCAATATGAGATGTAGGTATTTTTTCAGATTGATGTATATGTTTGCTAATAATTTTCACATTTTGGTCCTGATTAATACTCTTTATATAAATGATCCCGAGATTCACAATATGAACAATTTAGTTTACCTACGCAATTGCGTCTTTGCAGAATAATTTTTCATAGCTGTAAAAGCATATAGGGCTGAAATATATGATTTAAGAAAGCAACCAAAATAATTTGCTTTAATAATTTTTAGAATAACAAAATCATAAAATTTTTTATACAACACGTTTTGTGGGATTTATTTCTGGTCTTTTTTCATTATTTTTCTGCATGAGAAATCAGCATCTTGATCAAGTAATTTTTGTTTCATTTCTTCCTCAGTGGCATACATTAAATTGCCTCAGATTTATAACATTTGATAAACATAGAATAATCATGGATTTTAATATTTTATCAATATCAAACTGTTAATCTGAGTCAATGTGTGTATCAATTGTTAGGTCAACAGATCTTAATTTTTACTGCTTTTAAGTTGCTGCAAATAGTATGCAAACCTTTGAGAATATTAAATGGCAATATCTTCATAAGGTCTACTGAAAGGTTAGATACAATTTAAGAAATTTGCCAAATGTTGATAGTCAATCCATTTTCTTTTTCTGATCCTTCTAAAATTGGAATCACAGCAGGAAATATTCACAAAAAGAGTCTGGGGGTAGAAAATTCAGGTCTTTTGCAGGGGCAGTTTTGCCAGATTGCACTACTGACCATGAAACCCTACAAAGAAAAGCAATTGTTTGCTTTATTAATGGCCAAGAACTATATAGTCAATATTACTTCCTCGGACGACCTCTATAATGAGTTGTCTAGGAATGGCCAATCACTTAAACCATAAACAGTCTCAGCTCCAAAGACTTAATAATTTCTATCCAACTGATTTACCAGAAGGAGGCCAAAGAAATTTGTTGTGAAACTCAATCTGGATATATCACAAAGATCCCCTTTTCCTGGGAAATAAGTTTAACAGAAGCAGTAAACAAATAGGTCAAAATTGTGACATAATTAGTCAAACCAAAAACAAATTAAATAATAAAAATCAATCAAAATCAATATAACTATCAAATTAAAGCATGACAGAACCCAAAACAATTATATACATAAAACACATGATAAAGGGATCATAATAAGATAATCAGAAAAAAAGATGGAAGTCTATATTCTCAAAGATAGAAAAAGAAAACAAAAAAGAAAAAAGAACCAAAGATCACAATAACACTTTAGCTACAAGATACTCATATCTATAAAAAGATATACCACCTGAAAGAGGGGCATGCATTTAAAAAATGAGGATAATAATAAGCATTACTGCAAAAATGATCATGATACTTAAACAAAGTTAAGAAAACTTTTGAATAAGTTTTAAAGAAATAGAAACTAATAAAACCCCTTCCCTTTAGAACATAAGCATAGTAAAAAAAATTTTTAGTTTCATTTGTAATATGCTATTTGTAACATATTATTTGTAATATATTAGTGGCATGTATATATGCACATAACCATCAAAATAAACAATTTCAAAAAACTGAATGTATTATTTAATGCAAGTACTTTAACATATAAACTGATTTATAAATATAAATATCTATAATACTAACTTTTTAATAAATTTGTGATTTTATATTACTTATTTAAAAGATAAAATATTTTGTTAATATTTTATAAAAATAACAAATAACAAAAGCAATCAGAAATGTGAATATATTACATTAACAACAATGAAAAATAGATATAAAATTACCTATAAATAATATTGGATAGTTGAGCATCAGTATTATTATATGTATCTGCTATTAATGATGATGTATTTTCTGATGATGCTAGTTGATGTTTGAGATTCAAGATAGAGTTAGAAATGTCACCTGATGAAATATTTGAAAAGGACTATCAAAAAACTGATTTGACCAATGCTTCATTTGTATCAACTAGTTAGTTCAGAGGACAAATTCTTAGGTGATAAACTTAGAAGTTGATCCTCTTCATTATTCAATACACCTGTGTCTTTAGGGACTAATAGAAGAAAAAGGCATGTTAGAAAATATAACACATATTTTTATAACATAAATATATATATATAAATGCAATAAATTTTATTTATTTAATATATTTAAATTTATATAATTGAATAGTTTATTAATGGACTCCAAATGTATTTGACTCATCCAACTGGCATCAATTAACAAAATTAAAAAATAACTATTCTGTAAATTGAGAAAAACTATTGTAGATCGTTTTTAAAATTTGACTAATAAACAATTCTTAATCATAATGCTGTTTAATAAAATTTTATGAATTTTAGCATAATATTGAACAAAAACTGACCATTTCTTAATATTGTAGCAAAATAATTTGGATCTTGTTTGATAAATGATGATGCCTTTTCTGATGTTGTTTGTTGTTTGAGATTCAAGATAGAGTTAGAAGCATCACTTGATGAAACATTTGTAAACAGATTATCAGCAACTGATTTGGCCAACGTTTCATTTGTATAAAATTGTTTATAGGACAAATTCTTCAGAGGTAAAGTTTGAAGTTTATCGTCTTCACTATTCAAATCACTTGCATCTTTAGGGACTAACAGAAGAAAAGTTTGTTAGAAAATATCAAGCATATTTTTATAAGGAAACAAATATATGTAAAAATTTACTAATTTTTAGTTTTTTAATATTCTTGAATTTTATAATTGAATCTTTATTAAAGGACCTGAAATATATCTTAAACAGATCAGACTGACATTAATTAGAAAAAATTAAAATCTAGGTCTTATCAGCAAATTCCCCTCATAAAAACAGTAAATCACTCTCTAATTGAAGATGTTGTAGCCTTTTTATACTTATTTATAGAACTCTAGAATAATCTTTATTCAAAACATTTCGTAATCTAAGTATATGCAAAGATAATAAGTATTTTGTATTCTTTGCAAACTTTCAAGAACACTAGGAAAAATCATAAAAAAATCAAATCAGCGACTTGTATAACACACATTTAGCATAATTTCCCAAAACAAAAGCATTTCCCATAACGAATCAAATAGATGAAATAATTAGTGAACAAATAATTATAAAACCCATTACAGAATACAATATAAACAACTATATTTACATAAAATTTCATAATTTATAATACATGCCAAAATAAGATAAACAGCAATAAACGTAAATGAGAAAAACAAATAATGAAAACCCAAAATCAATTTCAGATTTGGAAGTCAGAGTGGATTATATTTCATACATTATATATCATGTGGTTATACATTATATTTCATGTATATTTCCTACATTATATATATGTTGATTATATTTCATATTTCATACATTCACAGCCATTAAAAAACACTTTTTAGTTTCATATGATATTCCATCAAATACCACTGCTTTGAAAGAATATGCTCAATACTGAGTAAACCAAGGTTTGTTAACTTTTATAATTTTATTAAAACCACCAGTTTTCAAAGATAGATAAGAAAATAATGCATTAATGCACAACTCCTGCATGTTATTTTCCAATTAAGTTGTCATGAAAATAATTTCTAACTGGAGTTCACATATTTCAACTGATAATGACTTTTGAATTGAGAAATAAATAAAATGAATATTACTCAATGAAGAAATGAGAGAATTTTTTAAACCAATTTCTGCTGTATAAGCTTTTTGTTCCCAGCAAAATCTTTCACTGCAGCACCATTTCTGTACTTTATTAGGTAGAGTATAATTGTGTTTTGTGTTGTTTAGAACAAATTCTTTTCTTGTAAATGATACCTATTAAGAAACGTAAATAAATAATCTTTGTGGATGATATCTTGATAAAACTTGATTGCATATTCTTTGCCATTTGATAATTATTATTCAGATTTTATAACTTTATTGCCAAATCTTATGAAAAATTACAAACAAAATTAAATTAAACTGCCATATTATTTTCTAATTTTTTGGGGGAGGGGGGGGGAAAGGGGCAAATGCTATAAAATGTTATTTTGTTCCATATTCAAACTGAAACAAGGGAACTCTGTCAACTGAAAAGTACCTCTTTCTTTTTACTAAAAAGTTAGAAATGTTTTCTTTAATGGGCTAAATACTTCCTTAAATGAATGTTGCAAAATTCAACTAGTGTTTGAAAATAAGAATGTTAGGTTTTATAATGATGATTTAAAATAGACTTTCTCTTACTTGTGAGTTTCCTTCTTTTCTTGATATGTTTTTATGTGACTGTATTCTTGAAGGACTTTCCTAAAAAATGATTAAGAAATATTTTGTTTAATTTAGAAATTTAAATTATACATTCACTAAAAATAAGAAAAATATATATATAGTAGTATATAGAAAAAAAAAATATTTTTCAGCTTAACTTTTCAAAAATATTAACTGAAAAGAGAAATTTAATTTAAATTACACACACATATATATATATAAATAATTTTAAATTTCATTTATTTATACTGATATTAATATAACTAATAAAAACTAAAACATTGATTAAACGTTTAAATTAAAATATTTTAAAGGCACTGATACTTTTAATACATAGAAATTGATTTGTTTAAAGAAAATAATACATAAAATTTATTAAGCATAAATATTATTAAGAAATAAATCAAAATATAAATCTTTTTTCCATACTAAAAATAAATTAAACAATTAATCATACTTTAATAAATCGCTCCAAATCTTCTTTTTTTCTTTGAAATATTAAGAACATCATAAGGTGATTCTGTATTTGAAGGCACCAGAAACTGGCTTATTTTTCTCAAGTTTTAGCGATCTCTTTTGCAGTAGAAAGTTTATTTTCTGCAATCTGAACCTGAATAAACATAAAGTGAAAATCAAACAAATAAAATAAATAGACAAGAGACTTTTCACTAATACAGGTGTATGGACTTGGTGAAGTTACCTAATCCAATTGCTCTTGTTTTCAACTTTCCAAAAGTGGTAAATATATTTGTTTTGTGTTTGATATTGACCTTCAAATTAGGTACATTACCTATTCTTTTTTTTTTCTTTCTGCTCCCCTTTTTAATTTTTTTTTCAAATCTTTTGAGTTTCATGTAGAACAAAACTGGCTTCTACTTAGCATTTTTAGTTTCTTTTATAATATAGCAAATGCCAAATCCAACAATTCATATATTATTCATCAGGAGAGGATCTGAACTTCAAATTCTAACGAAGCATTTTAGGTGATTAACAAATCGACGTCCAACGCGAACCCAATTTTTTTTATTATCATATCTGGGTTCCAGAAAAACAATTCCTAAAATTCATCCCAAGACTTTGAATAACAACTTAGCCTGCAAAGTAGCGATTCTTAAACATGTGGACAATATGCTGATCTCCCATAAAGGGAAAACTCCTGATGTTGAGTGATAATTTTCCAAACAGCTAAAGAATTGGCTAACAGTAAGGCAGTTATAGGACTTTCAGAAATTGCTCTATTACCCTGAAAAAAATACCACTAAAAAATTGACACAAAATTGGAAGAATTAGCCAACGATATATCTTTTCAGTTTCTGAACTTGGACGATTTGTCAATAACCAAAACTCCACATTATCCTCTCCAGTTGTAGTAACTATTATTGCCATTATCACGGAGTACGCTAATTTATGGCTAACAAGACGAAAAAAATCACTTTATTTTTTTATAAACCCCGACAATGCAAAATCTGGTTTTCATTTACTCATATGTCCAATTACTGCAAAAATCCTGGATGCGTACGAACAATGCAACGTTCCTCATAATCTCCCTGGCTTGTACATCATAATTTCTTAAATGAATTCAGTGTATAAAGGGGGACTATAAAAGTCAATGGTTTAAAATGATCCAGGAGAGAGGCGGAGGAAAAATTTTTTTTAATTTAAAATGCTAAATCGTTTATCGTTCATCGAAGCACGCACATTTTATCACTCAAAAAAGAAGAAACATTCTCATCATATGTCCAATTTGTATCCATTACTAAAGATGAAATATTAATAACGAAATATCCCAGCTATTTCATTAGCACACATTGGAAACGCAAAAGCTGATTACAGAGATTTGCTAGACTTAGGCTGCTTCTTTCTAGAATCACTTATATTATCTGCAAATGTGAGCACAGCACTCAATTTTAGAAAAAAATTTCCTATCTTTCAACTACAACAAAAATTTCCAATATCAAAGAAAAAAAAAAAAAGAAATAAAAAAAATCTGGTTCTGAATTCTTACAAGAATCAGACAATTTAATCTCTCACCATACGCAACCTCAAAGCTTTTTTTACATAATGTTCTTTCGAATACATATAAATCTGGCATGAATATTTAGTAAATTCTATTCTAGATAAATTTTCTTTTTTTTACAGTTTAATTTTCTTTTTCAATGTTTTTCCAAACTTTACACATTGCTCACTTTCCATTGAACTAATGCAAGAAGCATTCGAGCCAAGAAACATGGCTGCTCAAATTTTTTAATTCTGCTCATATTTTTGTATTCCAAGAGACCTTTCTTAATAACAATGACGTCTCTTTCATTTGCCAGGTAAACATATTTTTAGAAAAATAGATCTAACAAACAAGAAGGAGAGGTTTGATGATCGCCAATCGATTCTTCTGTTTCTTGTAGCACTATAAATTTCCTAAATCTCCCTCATTTCGATAATGAAAGTCAAGCAATCTCAATCATCTGCAAATTCAAAACACCAATATCCCATGGAAACAACACACCCAACTTCTTGGTCTTATTTTTCTTATAATCTCAATTTCAAGCAACATTTTTCCTAAATTAAAAAGAATAGCCGTAAGCTCTGGGGGTGCTGTTCATCGCATCTCATCAAAATTGTAAACTCCACTACTGTCAAAATTTTGAATATGGCTCTATTTTTATTTCCTTTTGTCCCGGTAATTTCTAAATTTTCACCACAGTGTACAATATTGCCTTACGGTTCGCAGCAGGTATCCCCAAGTGGACTCCTATTTCAAATTTATACAAAGAAGCCGGCCAAATTCCACTCTTCCATAGACAGTTTATGTTAGTTGGACGTTTTCTTCTAAAACATATTTCTTTCGATTCATCCTCCCCCTCCCTCTCTCAATATCTTAGATTAGAGAATTATTCTCCCTGTTTGAAGCATCCAATTTCTCTTCAAACCTTTTAAAGATTTACACATTACCCCGTCCTCTGTAATTCCCAATCTACATCACATTGATAAAATTTCTCTCCATTTTCATAATTTACCCTTCCAAAACAAGCAACTGCCACATCATTAATTAAGAATCTTTTTGTACAATATAAAGAGGAAAACTAAACAAAATAAAGTAATTTTAGCAACTGATGCATCTAAAACTCTGATCAAACACTCAATATCCCGTATTAATTATTTCTCTCAAGAAAATTCATTTGGGATGATCTAAAATTACAATAATACTTTTACAGGTTTTACAGATTTGGATTAACATCTTCCCCACTATGCTTCCACAAACAAAGAGAAAAATTGAAACAAGTTTATCCTCTCTAACAGTCCTATCCTATTCTCAGTTATTTGATATGAGGGACGAACCTTATTACAAAACTTTATCAATAATTAATTTTTTTTGCAAAAATTCTGTAGCTTTTTTTTTTTATTATTATTTAACAACAGAAGTTCAGCACAATGCTACATTTTGGTGCTTCTTTTTTTTAATACTTTTGGAAACAATCCAACCATACTGATTATCTGAGGATCTTTTTTATTCTTATTATTTTTCAATTTCATTTTTACTGATTTCTTCTTAAGAGAAATTGGATAGATTGAGATAAAGCAGCTAACATGAGTATAAATATCAAAGTCAAGTTAAGTCATAAATACAGATTTTAAGATATGCATTCTGCAGTATATTTAAAAATATTTTATAGAAGGTTTTATAAAATTTCCTAATTAGCTTTTAGTCAATAAATGTTATATTAAATGTCTAAATCTGTTCAAGATAAAAAAAAAAAAAAAAATTTACAATAAAAACGAAAAAAAAAAAAAGTAGTGAAGTAAAATAGCATATATTTATTTATTTGGTAGTATCTTACAAGCTAATTAAAAGCTCAAAATAGAATATAATAAAATATAATATTAAAAAATGCTTATAAAATATAATAATAAGGCTTTCTTTAACAGTATAAAAAATGTTACACATAAACACAAGAAACTAACACAAATAACTCCCTAAAAATTTAATTTGTTTACTGAAAATATTGATTTAATTTTATTTTCTAAATGCACAGATAACATAAATCATACTTAATAGTTAAATCTTTTAATACAGAATAAAGGGTTTAAGACAAAAATATTCATACTTCTGCTTTCAATGAATCAATAGTTCGCTGAGCTTCTTCAAAACCTAGAAAGAAAAGAAACTAAATAAAAGTGAAATTAAAACATCAGAAAAATTTCAAAATTTGTTTTGAAAGATAAGGTAGGAACAGTATTATTTAAACTAAGAAATTATTATATTTTAAACTCTATGACACAATTATAGTAAATAAAAATATATGCTATTATTATGGTAATATTTATTCATTTATGTGATATTTATTTTATAATATTATTTCATATTATGATATTCTTTTTATAAATTCACAATTAAACAGCTTGAGCATTTTAATTTAAGAAAAATTTTGGTACTTTATTATTTCGACCCTTCAATAAATCTTCAATGTAAAGAAAAAGGCCATCAATTTTAACTATAATCAATTATAATCCCTTCTTCATAAGAAAAACTTTTGCCAATCATCTTGGCACTATATAAATAATAGTATAGTAACAAGGATGTATTTTTTTGTCTTTAAAACAGATATTTTTAATTAATTTTGATGTCATCCAGGTAGTATAAGAGTTGGAATAAACATTATGAATTAAAATTAAGATTCATTCTTCATGAATTATATAAATAAATAAATATTTTAAATTTAAAATGGTAAAAATTTTCTAAATTAAAAAAAAAAAAGACTTTAAAAATTCAGTTTTAAAACAAATTATATAATTTCTCCTTTAATCTGCATTATCCTGTTTTAAAATAAATAAATATTTTCCACAAAATGTTTTAAAATTAAATATTATTATTTATATTGTACAGTATTAATTTTGATTCAGCATTTATTTTTTAATAATAAAGGAAATTTTGTAATTTTTACACCTTTAAAAGAGAAAATAAAAATAAGGAAATTAATTTTGCTTAAAATAATTAATATTATATTTGCTTAAATATAATATTTATTTTTATAGTAAATGTTTGGTACTCATACATCAGGCTAAGATTTTTTAAATAAATAATGCTAACGAATTTGTATAGCAAAGATTTTTAACCTCATAACAACCATATAAATTTTCATTTAGTGAGTATTTTAAAAATCCAATGCAATTATAGTTGTAATTTAAATATATTTGGTAAATTATTAACTAGCTTGGAATTTTTCCATCCACGATAACAATTATCAAATTATCATCAAATTGATATTATTGAATAACATTATAAATATATATATATTATTAAATTATATTGTTTGTGAAGGGGGAAATAAACCACAACACAATTGAAGGTTTTATCTTAACAGTGATAATTCAAAATTCTAAAAATGGTTAATTTGAAAAGCAAGACTTATTTTTCAAAAACAAGGAAACAAGTCTTAATCATGAAAATTACATATAAAGAATTATCCTTTCATAATATTAATTAATGTTTATCTATGCTAATATTAAAAAAAAAGTTTTAAACACCTGGTTGTGTTGCTTCTTTTCTTAAAATTTCATGAAATATTTAAAAAGAATTATAATAAAGATAAAGAAATGAACATCTGCAATATTTTATTTTAATACGTGTATTTGTAAAATTGCCGAACAGGGGCCGCTGGGATTTGACATCAAAAATTCTTTTAAGTCAAAAAGTCCGACAAGTAAAGGATTACAACTGTAAGTAAAATGAATTGCAAACAAGACAAGAAACCCTGTTTTACCCCATATGACAACTTTTACTTAGATGGTGCAAAAAAAAAAAAAAAAAAAGTCACCAAATCCCAATATTTTGAAATTTGGCCCGTACATTATACAGAATTCTCTGCATAATTTTAAAAAATTAACACATAACTAATTGAATATGTAATTACTTTAAATACTCAATGAAATTTTATATTTATTAAAAAGAAATTATGTCCATAAAAATACTTTTTTTTATTTTAAGAAGCTTTAACATGTTACACTTAGTTCTGTTGTTTTAATAATAATCCTCAAAAAGTGCTATGTTTACATTTATTAATGAGCAATATTTCTTTTACTTGACCATAATTTTATTAACTAGTGTTAATTGGTTTGTTCTCCCCTCTTTCAACAACACAAAGATAAAGTTACCATTTTAATAATGCTAATTATTAATAAAAATAAAGCATATTAGTTTACCAATCCATGTGGTCTTTGAAATTTTACCTAATCTCTATTCTGCCGCGGGTGGTGTCGAATCGATAATTTCTTTATCGTTTGATCGTCATCGCGGTATCCCATCGTGCCTAGTGTTTGCGCCTGCGTCGTGTATTGTTTTGATCAGTGAAAGGTGCGCCGTGACTTTGCGCCTGCGTAGTGTTTTGTTTTGAGCAGTGAAAGGTGCGCCGTGCAGTGTCGACTCGCGCACCGTCATGTTTTGAGCAGTGAAAGGTGCGCATTGGTTGTTGTAGGGTAGCGTAAAGACTGTTGACGTGTCTCTAGGACAGTTACGGTAGCGTAAAAAATGTTGACGTGTCTCTAGGACAGTTACGGTAGCGTAAAAAATGTTGACGTGTCTCTAGGACAGTTACGGTAGCGTAAAAAATGGTGACGTGTCAAGTGCGTTTCGCTAATCTTTTATGCCATCCCGTTGTCTCTCGAACCCTCCCTGCATCCTCGAGACAAGCGCCGTTTCACTTTTCACCCTTTCATCTTTTTTGTTGTATATCTACATGACCAACATTGGCGTATATAATATATATATAATTTAAAACGAGAAAAAGAAGAAAAAAAAAATGACAAGTCCCATTCAGTTTTCGGTCGTCCAACGTTGGTAGATATTTTTCGCAAAAAAAAAAAATGGGGCCATCTCTTTTTTTATATAAATCCTCTCAAAAGAGAATTTAAAAAAAAAAAAAGAGATGACCCCATTTTTTTTTGCATTAATAAAAATTTTTTTTTTTTATATTCATAAAATGACATTAAACTTGACATTATTTTTGACAAACGAGAGTGCATCTACCGCTGCGTCTGCATTCTTAAAATCAACAATAGAATATTCTCGCGTCTCGTCCTCTTTTGCCTCTTTTCTCTCTAGATACCGAGCCAAATTATAAGCCATCCTTTTGCTACACCTCGAGTCGTCGTCGTCCAGATGAATCGCCGTACACCGTTTTAAAAGAGGTTGATCTGGAGTGGGTAGCTCTTCGTACTCGGGACACTTCCAAAGCGTATTCATGTTCATGACGGGTAGGCCACAAGACTCGAAAAAGTCTTGTTGCGTGTCTCCTATCACTGCCACCCACCATCCTAGTCCTTTGTCTTTTTCAGCATAGCGTTCCCAGACTTGTGCTATCGCCTCTTTGTAGGTATATTTAAATGGTAAAGGTCTGCCGATGCGACTAGGATTCTTGTTGTCATTGTCGAGGACGACCGTCAACACTGTCGTCGAACGTTCCCAAAGAGTAGCCAAAGCAATCTCTATGGGCATGGGTCCATCTTCCGTCTGTACAAAATTGCAGTGAGCCGCGAATCCAATATATTCTCGAATAGGAGGCATTCTTTCATATAAAAAAAAAAAAAAAAAACAACACTCGCACGAGAAGAGTAGAGCAAAGAAATGATGGTTCTCGTCGACGCGTTTAACCCTTTATATACCCTTCAGCACCAGGAAACGGGGAAACTGAGTTCAAAAAAAAAAAAAAAAAAAAAACACAGGATATCCGCCAGGAAATGGTGTGATTGAGTTTGTAACCCGACATTATTGTTTAGAAAACATGTCTTGTTTCCAACATTGGTAAATGATTTTTCACAAAAAAAAAAAAATTGAGATGGAAACCACTCACAACTTTAAAGAATCTCAAATCCTTTCCCCATTTATGTATGTGTGTGTATATCTTAAAACAATAAATAAATTTTGCTTCCAACATTGGTAAATGATATTTATTTTCACAAAAAAAATGTTACATTCATAATAATTTTTTTTTTTTTTACAAACAAACATTGGTTCAAATCTATAATTTAATTTTTTTTTTTTTGGTTTTTGCAGTATGCTCTTGACTCTCCAATCTTGGCTCACCCAATGTCTTAAAAAAATGGGTTCTTGAAGAACACAAGTGTTCTCCAAGAACCCATTTTTTTAAAAAAAAAAAAAAAAAAAAAAAAAAATATCTAGAATGAATAAATGGACATTTCATTCATGATCAAATTATAATCCTGACATATTTTATCAAATTTTTCTTTAAAATAATCCAATGTGTGGGGTTCCATTATATTTCTATATCTTTCCAAATCTGGAATATGCAAAGAGTCCAGATTGGGTCTCGAAAAACACCCAATCATTTCTTCAATTTCCCCAGACACTTCTAAAAATTGACTCGTTTCATTCAAAGACGGGGATTGCAGCTGCATTCTGCTGCGGTTGTTGTTGTTGTTGGGAATCTGTAGACACATTCTGCTGCGGTTGGTTGTTGTTGGGAATCTGTATAAACATTCTGTTGCTGCTGCTGCTGTTGCTGCTGCGGTTGTTGTTGTTGTAAATGATCCGTCTTTTATTTTTTAAATTTATATTGTCCAGGAACCCGATACACGTGTGTCGGCATCTGTGCCACATTCAATTTTCTAGTCGACGTGGGAGATATGTAGATTCAATTCAGATGATAATACTGCCTCTGCCTCCACGACGTGTAGTGAAAACAAAGTTTTTGATAGGTCATTGTTAAATACCGTGTTCCCGAAGGAACGCAGTAGGCCGAATGAGGTTGTAGCACAAACATGTCGTACTGGAATTGGTCTTCATACAGGAAACTTCCTTCTGGTACATCTTCCTTTTCATAAAACTTTTCGGGTACTCGGTAAAACAGCATGCCGGCCACAGTGGTTTGAATAATATGTGAGGTATTGGCCGCGACGGTTCTCACTCCGAATGTTGAATAGGCTTTTACAAGAAACGTATTCTTGTCGACTTTATATCCTAAACGTACATCCGTGTTTTCTTTTGCATGCACCGGCATGCTGTATCGTTTATGCAGTTTATCGAAATGTATTTTTCAGACTCGTATTCACTCGCCACACTGGCTTCTTTGGTAGTCCTAAAAAAATTATCAATCATTCGGCCAAGCATCTCGTTCGGCAACATCCAAAACAGGAGGACTCTATCCATCCTCAGTCTGAGCATGAAGGGTACGACTGTTCTCAATAGACAACCCCATTCCCCTTTGGCGGGGTGTCGCAATCGAGGCACGCTGCAAGATACGTCTGTCGGAAACACCATGATGCTGGGCAAATGGTTGCCTGTGGAGCGCCGCCGCTGCTTTTATATATAACCATCGCCTTGCGGAAATGACGGTCTTCCTGTTGTGAAACTGGTCTTGCACAAGATTGCGCCACTGGAACTCGTGTGACTGGGTGTTAATATGCAATCTTGTGCAATGAATTTGGAATTGTTTCAAATTATTTTGGTTTGGTTATTCAGTTGCACACCACACTTGTCACAGTATTTTTCGTACAAATTTTGTATATTGAATTTCAAACTTGGCAAACTTCCTGTTGTGAAACTGGTCTTGCACAAGATTGCGCCACTGGAACTCGTGTGACTGGGTGTTAATTTTCAATCTTGAGCAATGAATTTGGAATTGTTTCAAATTATTTTGGTTTGGTTATTCAGTTGCACACCAAACTTGTCACAGTATTTTTCGTACAAATTTTGTATGTTGAATTCCAAACTTGGCACATTTTTTGGGGTCTTGTGGACAAACACACTACCCAATGACATGTAAAGCGTGTTTCATCTTGACATTGGTAAATCACCATTGTAATTTTTTCAAGCATGGAATGAAATGTCCAAAGTAATTTTTTTCTTCCTTTCCACTAGTAGGGTCCAATAGCGAATGATCCAGCGGGCACCAAGCTTGGGTATTTTTATAAATCTATACTGTGATGAATGTAATGAATCACCCAACACAAGTCCATATGTAACATTAAAAATATAGGTGAGCCAAAGACGCCAGATGAGTCAGTTATTTTTTATATAGTATATATATATATATATATATATATATATATATATATATTTTTTTTTTTTTTTTTTTTTTTTTTTTACATCCGGTTGAGAGAATTTAGAAATCTCTGAGCTGAGAGAATTGTGAGAGCTCGAGAGCAACTTTCGATGAAGCCAGAAACCAAGTGTTTTTGAGAGTCAGTGAGCCAGATGAGTCAGTTATTTTATATAGTATATATTTTATATAAATTTATATAGATATATATATATATATATATATATTTATATTATTTTTTTTTTTTTTTTTTTTACATCCGGTTGAGAGAATTTAGAAATCTCTGAGCTGAGAGATTTGTGAGAGCTCGACAACTTTCGATGAGCTCAGAAACCAAGTGTTTTTTTTTCAGATTGACCAAATATCTATAAATAGATTTAAATAATTTAAAAAATCTCTGAGAGGAGAGCTGAGCAAATTTTGCGTCAAACCAGAAATCAAAACATTTCATCATAAAATGTGTGCGTCTCTCACGCCTCAATCGTTTCAATGATGGACGATCCACAATTGTGCATGACATTGTCAAACTCGTCCCCTCCAAAACCTCGTGTTCCTCGTTCCTCCGTATCTGTGGAGGACCGATCCATAGTGTACTCGACTTGCTGAAACGTCGGACACCAGTGCAATTGAAACACAATTTGTGCCAGTTTCATCCCCTTGTCCAAAAACACAGTCTTGTCGCTCCTGTTTCTCACCACCACTTTGACGGATCCTCTGTACGTGGGATCGATGACACCCGCTTCGACCGCCAATTGATGGCGAGTGACGACCGACGATTTGTCTTTAACCATGGCAGCTATACGAATATGCTTTGGCAGGTCGAGTGGTATGTCCAACACGATGCCCGTATCGATGATGGCTTGTCGTCCGGGCTCCAAATAATACATAATGTCCTTTGACGCATAGTTTGGCACGTAGACGTCGTATCCCACCGAATCGAAAGAATTGGGTGGGCGTCACTGCTCTAAATCCTTCGGGATCGTCCAACATTTTGGAAAATTGAATCGTTTCGGGCAATTGTAGAAACGGACACTCTCTATGACTAGTAGTAGTAGTAGTAGTAGTAGATTTTGAATGTATGGATTGTGGTTGAATAGAATGTGAATAGATGTTGGAAGGCTGTGGATATCCAACATTTGGCTGTGGAGGCATAAAATGTGAAGAATAATAATTTGGAAAGCTCGTAATCGGTTGAATATATGAACCATTTGGAGAATAATTATTATTTGGGTATGCAGGCTGCGGTTGAAACCAACCATTCACAAGAGTTGGAGCATACCCAACGGTTGGATGTGTTTGAAAGTGTGTATACAGAGTGGGTGGTGGTCCTTGATGAGGATACGGACCATTCCAAATCCTTGTAGAATCTCGTAGTCTTTTGGGCGGCACGGTATAGGGTCGAGATGCAAAAGTATTGCGCATCATTTTTTTTTTTATTCTTTCACCAGCAGGCAAGCAAAGTTTAAGATGTTTTCAGTAGGTAGTTTCAAGTTGTAAATGATCCAGCAGAAATATCTTCCAAGACTGGGTCTATATCCTTTCTCCAGACCGGATTAAAAAAAAAAAAAAAAAAAAAAAAAAATCGTTTTACAGTTGTTATATACAAGATAACCTTGGCTGATGTTTGAGCCAAAGACACCAGATGAGTCAGTTATTTTTATAGTATATAGTATATAGTATATATATATATAGTATATAGTATATATATATATATATTTTATATTTTTTTTTTTTTTTTTTTTACATCCTGTTGATTTAGAAATCTCTGAGCTGAGAGATTCTTGAGAGCTCAGCAACTTTCGATGAAGCCAGAAACCAAGTGTTTTTGAGAGTCAGTTTGAGCCAGATGAGTCAGTTATTTTATATAGTATATAGTATATATATATATATATATATATATTTTTTTTTTTTTTTTTTTTTTTTTTTTTTTTACATCCTGTTGAGAGAATTTAGAAATCTCTGAGCTGAGAGATTCTTGAGAGCTCAGCAACTTTTGATGAAGCCAGAAACCAAGTGTTTTTGTGAGTCAGTGAGCCAGATGAGTCAGTTATTTTATATAGTATATAGTATATATATATATATATATATATAAATTATTATATATTTTTTTTTTTTTTTTTTTTCAAATTTTAGAAATCTGTCAGCTGAGAGATTCTTTGAGCTGAGCAACTCTCGATGAAGCCAGAAACCAACCGTTTCCAGTTTGACCAAATAACCATAAATAAATTTTAAATCATTGAAACAAAATTTTTTTTTTACATTCAAAATTATTCTTGTTTTTATATTCATGAATCTCTGAGCCGAGAGACTTTTTAAAAACTGATCAAGTTTGAAATGGACCGACAAGCAAGTTTTTACAGTTGTCATTCATTTTGATGACAGGCCATTTTGTATAGAAATATAAAGTCTGATTCGTAATGTGTGCTTTTTTTCTCCTTTTCAATTGGAAAGCATGTCATTTCTCATTCACATTGGGTTTAGTTTGTTTTAAAAGCTATTTGTGACAGCAGCAGAACTCTTTGCCGAGCTTTTGCTCGTTTCCAGGGGCACGACGAGGACGTGGTTCTGCTTAATTCGCCCCCAAAAAAATGGTTGTAGACTCGATTGACTATCGATCTACTGGATCTGGAACCTTTTTCCAGTATTTTTTCATCTCCTTTTTTGAGATTTTTTTTTCAAATTTCTTCTTTAAATTTCTTCTTTAAATTGGATTCAACATCTTCTTTTCTTCTCATCTCTTTTTGAGATTCAATCTTCATCTGTAGATGCCTTTTCAAAAGAATCCATTCAACACACAAGTCAGACGTACACCTCTCAACCCAATGATTCCATTTCCAATACTTTTTTTCAAACTACACACGTTTCAGGCATCACACTCAGCCACCCAATGCAGGGATCCAGGTTTATCCATTCTCATGACAGTACCGTTGGGGCACAGGGTTCATCTCCGCGAGTTTTCGTGAGGAAAACATCTTTGTCAGGAGATTACTACCCGCCTGTAACCCATACCACTCTTTGAAAAGAATGGCGGTGATACAGCGTTGTAACTATGACATGGCACCCTTTAATACTGCGTAAGGCAGGATAACCGTTTCTGAGTAGCGACAGCTCGTCATGAACTATTACGCCGGGTGAAACGCTTCATTTGAATAAACAGAATCTTTCAAAGTCATCGAGAAGAATAAATGTACGCTGCCAATGTATATCAAACAGATTTATACTTACCCACGGCATCCATCCGAAGCAGCAGAACTCTTGGCCGAGCTTTATGCTCGTTTCAGGGGCACGACGAGGACGTGGTTCTGCTGAATTCGCCCCAAAAAAATGGTTGTAGACTCGATTGTATACCGAGTCTACTGGATCTGGAACCTTTTCCAGTATTTTTTCATCTCCTGCTGGTTTTATTTATTTATTTTTTATATAATATATATTATATTTTATATATTATATATTTTTGTTTCCAAGCTTTCAGAGCTGTGAGAAATGTTTGAGAGC
>BPLR01013094.1:0-149655 GCA_021605095.1 Caerostris extrusa
GTTACGTATTGCTGAATGATAATAACCTCGGTTTTATTTAGTTGCTAGGTAAAAGCTTAACGATAAGCATAATACGCAGGAAATTTAAGCGCAACAAAACAACAAATAATTGAAATAAATCCCACTAACATTTTAAAGCTAGTGAACATCCCGCGGTTACTCTCGGAGTAGTTATGTTGGGGTGAAGAGTATCACATATGGGATATATATCGATGTTGGGAATGTATATATCATGAATCAAACATACATGATTTTTCATATGTTTGATTCAGGATATATACAGGAACGGAAACGCTAAATTAACGCGAATGAAACCGCCGGGGTATCCACTTGTCGTTGAGTGTCGCTTTCGTGTATCAATACACACAATTGTAATTGTAGTAATTGAAATTTAGCAGCGAGTCTAGCAAGCGAATGCTCGCTCAGAGCGTGTACTCGGAGACTAGTCTAGAAAATTATAGATATGCAGGAAAAAATTAAAACGATTTCGGGCCTTGCACTTACTGGGTAGTAGTATGGCCCTAAGGCTGGAAAGTTTGAGGCCCCCTAAGTTAATCTATGAATTTAAGTCCCAGGCAATCAATAGCGCTTCCGTAAAATAAACAGGGAGGCAGTGCAGAACAGGAAGCAAGGCGAGACATGTCCATTCTTCCTGGTTATCACACGGGAAGACAGAGAGATTCAGGCGTCAGTTTAATTCTGGGAAGGTGCTTTGCATGAGACAATCGTGACCACGAGAAAAACTGTAGCAATGCCACCGATTTTTCTCTAGGCCATTCAGGAATATCATGAACATGATTGTACCAGATCTTGTGACTGTTCCTAGCAGCAGCATCCTCCAGCAGGAGCACCTAAGGGCCTTTTTCAACTATCGTCTTAATGGAATGGTAGGCCAACACCTGGTTATTTAGCTGCAAAACAGAGGCCCCCTTTCTTTTGGGACAATCCACCTGCCGTTCCTCTGCAGAACTCTAAGAAGCTCACACTGAGAGTCAGACTGAAGGCCGTGTTTGTGGGTAGATCATTTCGTCGTATTAGACATTGCCCGAAGTGCACCTCACGAGAGGAGATCGCTGAGCGCAGACTGGTATCAGTGGCTGAACAGTCTGTAAATGGAGATGCATATGTAGATGCTGGAAAAGCAACATGAGCTAAACCTTCAAGTTATGATCTTTTATGGATTCCAATCCTCAAAAAGACATATACAATTAATAGCTTCGCAAATTTGTACGCTATATGAGCTATAGCATTTTAGTGGTTCAATGCGTACATTCACTCGGTTGATTGTCGATTGGACTCCTGGTGAAATGATGCGAGCCATGTTTTATCCATTGTCCCATATCGACGCACAAACTTGAGTTTTCTATTACGATTGTACAACTCCAAACACTGCTTAGAATCATCAATTTCTGCTTGTTGATTTTTGGACGATTGTGAGCCACTTTGAACAGAGCTGCATATCCAAATATTCATTCACGGCATGTCCAACACGTTCCTTTGATATCTTAGGATCTCAGTTATCTCAATCAACTTCACTTTTACGGTTATCAGAAATTATTTTGTGGACTGTTTTGATGTTTTCGTCGGTAACAGCCTCTTTGGTGCGTCCACCGCGTGCACGTCCTCATTAGTGCTCATTTCGCCTCTTTAAATTTAGCAAACCACTCTCTACGAAGCTGATTTTCCCGGTGCAAAGTCCGAATAATGTTTATCAAGCCAAGCCTTGGCTTCAATAGTATTTTTTCGCCAAAAGAAATGCTTTATTAACACAATTATTTTAATTCTTTTTATCCATTTTTTCAAACTTTGCTTCACTAAAAATGCTATAACTCACATACTAATAGTGCATCAGCTGTCAAATGTATACACGTGTCTTTTGAAGGTTAGTGTTGTAACTAAAAAGCCGAAGGGCTATTGATTTAATACTAGTAGCGCTATCTACGTGTCAGCCTATGAACATTTCAGCGACCTGTATATAGCAACATTTTCAGTATTTTTAAAGTTAATTTTGTTGGCTGAAATGATTTTGGTAGAGTCCACATTACATAAAAGTTAAACTAAATCTTCTAAAGCAAGGATTGGCGCAATACATCTGAAGACAAAAATTCCTTTTAGGCTCAAGAAATATTTTGTATCTGCTATACGTAAATCAAATGACAAATTGTTCCATGTCAAAATGTCGAGAATTGGTAAGCTTATGCTAATTTTTACTCAAACTTAAAAATCAATAGTGATGCAAATTACTTTCTAATTAGACATAAATTAATTGTTTAGTTAACATTTTAATTTATATTTAAAGATAAAAAAAAAGTGTTTACAAAATTGTAAAATTAGATATTATATAATTTAAGATTTTATCCTTATTTATTTTTTTTTTCATATTTACCTTTTTTTTTTTATTTCGAAAATGTTATATGTTAAGATGTCATATATTTTAATACTTTATTCATTAATTTTTTTTTTTTTTTTTTTTTCATAATTTTTTTTTTATTTCAAAAATATGCCTTTATTTTGATTTCATAGTACTACAGATTCATTTTGTAAATGACATGATCTAGAATCTATTAAATTTCAAATATACTTAATTAAACGTTTCTACAAAAACTGCAATAATACTTTAATTTGCAAAAATTAATTTCATTTTTAAATGTTAGTGATAGGAACTATACAAATGTAACCACTCATTTCGAATAAGTGACAAAAGCTACACCAGCGCCCTCTATAATTAAAACGAATTTCTTCAGTAGTGGCCTCGGATTCTTCTGGTGTAGTTGAATGTAACACCGTTTCTTTATTTTTCCCTTTCATAAAAAATGCATTATAATTTTAATTCACAGTGATTTACATTTTTATATGAAAATTAAATATATCATTTACACAAAATAAGATAAAAACTCAAAACAAACTCTTACGAAATCAGCATTCACTGTAAACTTATACTGCAAGAGTACTTAAGTGGAAACAACTTCACGTATGTGAATAATAAATTAATAGTTTAAAAACTAAAAAACACGCTTTAGAGTTAATCAAACTAAAAGTAAAAAATAATTGTTAACATAAGAATAAAATGACTGACAAGAAAATGAATGTCACTGTTCTAAAAGCGTGGGGTGCTCGATATCAATCGTTATAATTTTCACTAGTTTCATTCCGAAATGCAGAGTTAGTTTAAAAATGTCATACAAAGCACCCCCCACGCTTTTAGAACCGTGACATTCATTTTCTCGTCAGTCATTTTATTATTATGTTAATAATAATTTTATACATTTTAGTTTGATTAACTCTAAAAGCAGTGTTTTTTTTAGTTTTTTTTTTTTTTTTTTTTTTTTTAATATTAATTTATATTTTTCTTTTTAGTTTGATTAACTCTAAAAGCTATACATTTAAATATATAGCTTAACTATAATATTTAAATGATATCCCGGTACGGAGAACTGGTTCTTACAATAATTTAATTGTGAGTAAAACAAAGGCTAAATGCGAATATGTCAAGCCAGCCAGGATTCGAACAATGAATCTCCTAAACCGTAGTCAGGCGCGTTATCCGTCGTGGCGCTGCCCCATGCGGGTTTGAATGTCTGAAAGATATCTGCAAATGTTTCTTTGCAGCTTAAATAGTGTGTATGAGGAGAAACTGATCTCCAGGGAAAATGATGCTCAGATCAAGATGACTTTTCAAAGGCTGTGTGTTTTAATCACTAATCCTGACGATCCTAATCATGATGAGATAATAAACTGATCAAAATATTTTATTGTCGTCTGTCCTTGATAAGTCTACAACGTTTAAATTAAATTTGATCGCTTAAAGTATGGCAAAATCGAGCCCAAAAAGTCAGTTACATACATACAAACAAACAAACAAACATACAGGTGAAACTAATAAAAGCGTATTAAAAATGAGGTGAATATCATAAAGGGACATTGAACGTGTTGTGAATTTTGAGATCAGTATGCATTGTTCTTTCATAAAGATGGAAATGGTCTTTATAAAAGAACATTCATAAGCATAAGATACCAGAAAAAGGTCTTGAAGAAGTTGATAGTGCGACATTCTTGGATGTGATATATTTTCCTAGCTGTAAACACAGTACATAAGCAATGGAATGCATCCAAAACAATCATTGCCCTATTATGTAATACCAGTGAATATCTGAGATATATGTGGCCTATGAAGATTCTAATGTTTCGGCTGCTAATAGCATCTTCTTATTGTTAACATAGTTTAATATTCGACTATCTTTTGTCGAACAGCATATACATCATGAGTTACGGTGCACGAAATTATTTAAGTATACACCCCGATGTCGTCATAAGTTCCCAATAACTCAAAAAAATAGAATTCAATTGCCTAAATCACATCGACATTGGATTATTAATCGTTAGACACATCACCTTTTAATTAAACAACGCTCTTAATTGCACGAATTAAGCACTATACCGCATAGATTTGAATCCTGAAGAGAAGTATCATGAGGACTGCATTCAGAAATTAGTGCTGCTTGATTGTGTATTTAACTGATTGCCGTTGGTCAATAAAAGTTAATACAATATGGCGTAAAATCAATACCTGGTGAAAAACTGTACATATGTGCGTATTAGAACCAACGTTGTACTTTTATGTAGACTTTTTGTGCGAAGAAAATGTAGACTTTTGTGTCTTTCTGTAGACTATTAATGAAAATTGTCTACCAGCACATCAACTTTATCATACATTACGCCATATGTATTTTTGACTGTTTCGTAGAAATAAATACCTTCTTTGGTCAGCTAATTTGTCAGATTTTATTTATATAGAGAAAATTTCGGATGCTTTGTAATATGTTTTAAAAGGGGCTTCGTATTCAGTCACTCAAGGGGCTGAATACAAATTGATTAACAAATGGGTGGAAATCCTGCTGATGCTATCTTGTGAAATTTTGACAACATGTTCCGAATGTTAACAATATGGCACAATGCCCAAGCTGTGATCAGGTCATACGGTGAAAAATTCATGTAGATAGAAAAAAAGTGATTGTGAAAAGTTCAATAAAGATTAAATTGGTAACATTTTATTCTGGGTTATTTAGGTAAATTGTTTCACACTATATATTTTAGTAGAAATACAAAAATTTCGTCTTTTTTACATAATGATATTTAGGAAAATACAGATAGTTTTTAATATAATTAGATTCATACTAACAGACTAGCAACAAATAGAAATAAAATCTTGAATATGTTGAACCATCTTACATCTTTTTAGTCTTTTGAATGCACTTAAAAAATAATAAATGATTGAAATTATTTTATAATGAAATCATTTTTTTAGAAATGAGATAATTGACAATAAAAACAGGGTATGTAAGAATTTGCCACTCAGACTGCTTTGTACTCTTCAGTGTTAACTCCCACATTATACACAAGTGTGTTGCAAATACCACTGAAATTTCTCACAAATGCAATCATAGTCTGTGGGTGGTCTTTCCATACCAAGTAGAATATGGTTTGCTGATATATAAATAAAAAAAAAATAGCCTCGGGATGAATCAAATGTTCCCTACGTCCTAAGCACAAAATATGTCATGATGAGATTTACTATCCATTCATGCCTAGAAAAAAAAAATAAAGAAATATGGCAGGACCGACCAGTGTATAGCACCAACATAAATAAAAAAAACCCCTGATAAAACCATAAATAGATAGGGACTGAGACACCAACCATGAACTGTAAGCAACAAAAGAAAATCGAATACTGAACGTTATGACGTGCTCCGTGTGCATCATAGACGGTGGAGCCGAGCGAAAACGAAACGAGATAGAAAAAAAAAAAGAGGATATACAAAGACTTCCAGGATCTAACAGACACTGTACGTGACTTCTAAAGGACGGGCTATGTGCACGTCATCTACTACAGAAATCTACTTTTTGCCCTCCATTCCTTTGAGCGGCGTTGTCATTTGCGTTTAAAGAGTTCCGCGAGTTGAATTCGAGCAAAAAGAAGGCTTTCCTTTTGGGGAAAACTTACTTTTCTTGTAATTTGGTTTATTATTCTTAGAGTTTTAATAAGTTTCGTTAATTGAAACCGAAAATGCGAGTTAGTGTAAAATAAATATTCCGTGTGTAAAATATTGACATTATGTACTTAAAAATAAAAGTTTTTTTTTATCTTCTATTAAATTTATTTTTGATTATTGACATTGTGTTATATTTAATTAAGAATTATTTTGGAGAGTAGAGAATTATTAATGCTCGAAATAAATGGAATCCTATTTTATAATCTTCTTACTGGTTTTTAAGCATTATAAAAAATATAAATAATAAAAATTATTTTAATAATTCAAAAAAATAATTCTAATAAA
The DNA here is from genome assembly GCA_021605095.1 of Caerostris extrusa. Lineage (NCBI taxonomy): Eukaryota > Metazoa > Arthropoda > Arachnida > Araneae > Araneidae > Caerostris > Caerostris extrusa. The sequence continues at coordinate 6,336 of BPLR01013094.1, forward strand.
AAAAAATCTAAAATAATTCTAATAAAAATGCTGCTAAACTTTAGCATTTTTGGTGTTTATTTATTGCAGTATAAATGCTTTAATAATTTATTTTAAAGTATATATAAATGTTTAATATTTAGCATACTTAAATCTTAAATTTTACTTATGAGATTCCATCCTTATCGGAATCATTGCTTAATAAGATATCTATGATACCGATAACGATGGAATCTCATAAGAAAAATTTAAGATTATAAGTATGGAACATTCACCATTTCTGCTTTGGATATAATTTCTTGTTCATATGCTTTACAAAAATCGAACCAATAGATTATAATTGTAAGTATTCTTGTGAAAAATATATATTCAAAATCTAGTAACCTTAGTAGATAACAATGCGTAAAAGAAATGATATAATTAAAGGATAATTATATCGCTATTGCTTCAGAAGTGTAGATGATAAATATAATAGAATTTTAAACAGATTCGAGTTGAATACATGAGGGACATATAAAAGAATAAAACTTGTGGCAACATATTTTATCGTCGTTTTTGCGTGCCCATAGAAAATTATTCCACAAAATCTTTTATCAGTTTATTTTCTCTATTGATATAAGGCAGAAGATATTGTGATAGATAATGATTCAAAATCTGCTTCTAATTTTGTTTTACATTTTAAAATGTCACTATAATTTAAAATACCACTTGAAATAATTCGATTTTAATAAAAATGAATTAGTTTATTAAACATCAAAATGTGTGCAGTATTTATAAGATTATGGCAATACATATTTTTGACATTAATCCAATATAAAAATGATTATAAATAAAATAGGCAATGCGACTATAAAATATATAATATAAATGATGTAACTGCTTCTGAAAACTGACATAAAATTTTTTGCTGTTGTCTTAATATAAATATTATATGACGTATGTATATAGTACGTAAAAAGCAAAACTTTTTATATTTTTTTATTTCCAATGGAAAATTTACAGGAGAACAGATATCATAAAAAATAATAACAAAGAACAATATAGAAACAAATGACATCAGTTAATCCATTCACTTAAGTCTGGCAAACCAATAACGCTTCCATAAAGAAACAGGAATCAGTGCAGAATAGTAAGCAAGACAAGACATATATATTTATTTCTGGTTATCGCACAGGTGACAGAGAGGGTCAAGAGCCAGTTTAATTCCGTGAAGGTGCTTGCGAAACAATCGTGACCACTGCAAAGCCGTAGCAGTGCCATAGAGGTTTCTCTAGGCCATTCAAGGATATCATGAATAGGATCGTAGCAGGTCTTCTGACTGTCTGGGCAACATCGTCAAAGAAGAGCACCTAAGGGTCTTTTTAATTATCCTCTTTCTTATTTTGGGACAAACCACATGAGTTCCACTGCAGAACTCTAAGAAATTCACGCTAAGAGCCAGACTGAAAGCCGTATTTGCAGATCGTTTTGCCGTGTCAGACGTTGCCGGAATGCACCACGAAGAGGTAGATATACATTGCACTCCAAAAAAACTAAAAGCAAAAACTAAACAATGCGTAAAAATAACGCTTGAAGGTCTTCAGCATGGGTGGACAACCCGAGGCCCGCCTTGAACATTGTTTCGGGCCATGAAATTTTTCATACTTTTACAAAATATATTTCTTTATCATGAGCAAAGTAGTGAAAACCAATGTATAAAAAATATATTATTTGAGTATCCATATATTCAAAAATTAACTGTCATAATTATGAGAAAAAAATTAACTTTGATTTTAAAATAATATTCTCGCGAATATATGACAGATATTGCCTTTTTTATATGAGTTCGCAAAATAATTAAATTATATTCTGCGAACTCAAGATACGTGCGAATGAACGGGGTGCGAGTGATGAACTCATGAAATTTTCCAATTTTAGAAATTTGGCACAAAACGTTGTTAGAGCTTTTTGGTTCAACTTGCACCTGTGAATCGTTTTATTCGAAAATGAAATTGACCCAACACAAAACACGCTCAAACATAACGGACGCTAACCTACAACACCAATTACGATATGCAAATACCCAGGTTCAGATCGGTTTGCAAAAGTTAGTGAAAGGGTGGAGAAACGAACATCGCACTAGTAAAATAAATATTTTTTAATGATTTCATTTATATTTACGTGTTTTTTATTATATTTCCTTTCTAGTGTTATATATTTCTTTACAATGTGCGTTTAATATCATTTTTATTATATCATCTATGCTTACACGTAATAATAAGAATAAACACAAAAATAATTGCTCATTATGCTTCAATTTTTAAAAAAAAGTCTATAGTGGGTCTAAATCTAATATGAGGATAAATAATTTTATATACTACCCGCGTAGTTATGATGCATTTCCAAACGGGCCGCAAGATCAATTGGGTTGACCCACCAGGTATAGAGTATCAAAAAGCTAAATAAATTATTTTTTAAAAATAAAATAAATTGTTATTTTTTTTAAATTACAGGTGTAGAAAAACTACATCTATAGTATATTTTAGAAAAATAGAATAATATTAATTTGTATCTTTTAATATAATATTAGTTCTGTCATTAATATTCTATCGAATTTCTAAAGTTTAGGTAATAAAAATCGTTCAATACCAAATAATAAATAAAAAAAAAAAAAAAAAAAATTGAAGCAAGGTTTTTAAATGTGAGATTTTTTTTTGTCCAATGTAGTCTTTTAATTTGACTCTTTCTTTAATGAAGTTATTTAGTTATTTTAAAAGGAAAGAAAACGGAAAAAAAAAAAATTGATAGAAAATTGAAAGATTAGATGACTAATTTTGGATGAAAAATATTGGAGATTAACTGTAACTCTAAGTATTGGAAAAAACGCAAAATATTACTTGGAATAAAAAGGGCCAAACGGTTTTCGAAATAAAAATTTACATAAAAGTAATTTTTAATGCAAATAGCATCAACTAAATCTCCGAAGAAATAAGTTTTTTCATATAATGCGTTGTTTCACTTTTATCAAAAATCGAAAACTTTTTGCTTTTGTTAGATTTAAATATTTTATCATTATGTTTACTGGAAAAAACTCCAATTTTAGAAACCAATTATAACGTTTTTCAACTTGAACGTATAGAGATTAACGCATTAGTATAGCGAAATAATTTTAAGTTATTCAAATGAAAATTAAAAATTCCAATTTTCCTACATCAAAATATCTTAATCCTTATGCATGATACAAATTATTATACACATTTTTTTTTTTTTTCAGAATATTATTTTATTACTTTTGCAGAAATAAAAAAAAAAAAAATGGCACCGTTTTGAAAGTTTCTATAAAAGTAATTAGATTTCAATTATTTATAGGTACAATAAATATATTTTAACATGCAAATCATGTGGATAGATAATCAAAACAAGTTTTATAACTAGTATTCAAATTTGTTATAAAATAAGAATATAAAGGTTGATAGTTAATAGGTAGACGCATAGATGGCGCTACTAGTATTAAATAACATGGTAATACGATTGATAAAGTAACTTCTGCCTCTAGTAAGGCGTTGAAAGAATTAATGAGAGTAGATATTATGCCTCTAATTTTTTTCTCGAAATACTTAAATTACTTGATTTTAGTGTTAAATTAAAATTTACGAAGAAAATCTATCAATATATTAAAGGGTAATGCATTGTAATCCTTAATATTTTTTTAATTTATGAAATTCATTGACTTTGAAAGAAATTAATTATGAGTTATTTTCTTTTTCAAAAGACCCTCAGACTTTCTGATGAATTAAAAGTGCAGTATAAAATATGAAAGATTTATGTTGGATACTAACATAAAGAAAACTAAAAGATTTTTATTAGCAAAGAAATCTGAAATTTAAAGGCCGCTGCAAATTTACTTTGACAAGCTTATTTCTTACAGGCTTTTGTAATACAATGATCTATTAAAAAAAAAAAAAAACGACTATTTAACTGAGGCTATTACAAACAGTTTTTTTTTTTTTTCTAATGCAGCTGGCAATTTTTTTTTTTATCAAAATTTAATAAATGGCATTTACTTGCTGTAAAAGTGAAATTTTTCAAAAAAAAAAAAAAAAAAAAAATTATGAGCTTGCTGGCTACAGTCTTACCATTTCTTTAAAGTTGAAAAAAAATGTACTGAGCAAATTAAGTCCGTTCTTAGATCTTTACAGAAAAATAAATCATCATATTACACGATTTGATGAACCCAATTTAGTTGTCATACTTTTTTTTATTTTCTTCAGTAGCATCGAATTTATTATTTTTCAAAGTATCGATTTACCCAGCTCGAAAAGATAACTCGAAATTCTACTCAAAAATAACTAGCACCAAGTTTTTTCCACAAAATATCGAAATGATTTTCTACGTGATTTATTGTTCAGATGTTGCCGATAAGGTTTCAGTTCAGAGATAGGAAGTACATTACAGCCAATTACATCCAACTGTTTTTCGAAGAGAATTTTTCTCCCCCTTCTTAACGAGGTAATGTGATTTCTCAAAATCAATGATAAATGACGTGAATAATAAAGAAGAGAAAACAGAAATAAATTCATCTCTCTCGATGAGAAGATTTTCACTTTTTGACAGATTTTTAGGAGATTTTTCTATAATTTTCACTTAAAAAGTCGTCACTGAAAGGCTATTTGTAACAAATGGTAAATGTCTTTTTAAAATAATAAATTTCATTTCTGAAAATTAAAAAAAGAATTTATAAGGGTTTTATGAAAGATTTCATCAAAATGTCCTTTTCTAACTTTTTATGGATATAACTTCCTTATTAAAAAAGTAATATAAAAGTTACTTTTAAAAACATTTACATATTCGTTACATATAAATTTTATAAATATTGAATTTGCTTTTATGTTTTATACATAAAACCAATACTCGGGTTGCTTATATTAGCACAATTAAAATTAATCAGCAATTTTTAGTGTGTTTATATTTTATATATATATATATTCAAAAGTTCACAAATTATCAATATGAACTTTAAAGGAATAATGTATTTATTTTACTATATTTTACTTATTTTTATTATTTACTTATTATTATTAATTTACTTATTCCTTTTCTAACTTTCTTATGAGTATGTCTTCCTTATTAAAAACATAAAATAAATATATTTTTGTTTTTAATTGTACATTTCGCTACATATAATTTTTATAAATATTGAATTCGATTTATATTTTTTTTAAAAAAAGTATTAGGGTTGCCTACATTAACAAAATTAAATTTAATTAGTAATTTTCAGTATATGTTTTATATACATTAAAGGAACACAAAGCTATCAATATGAACTTTAATGGAATGATATAGTTTATCTTTCTATTAAGCATATGAAAAACTCTTCAGCTTTCTAGTACTCTATCAATAAGCTTTTGGCAACAGGGTATATAAAGCTCCAGGCGCTTGAAAAGATGATAACCTAGAACAAAATCAATACGAAAATTACATTTCTACTTCGCGGATGAACACTATAAACCAGAACATGCAATTTCTTCTATTTCTACATATGATGATGAATGTGTCTGTGAATGTTAGTATCCATTTACTCAGCCTCTATGGGTAACTAATTCTTTGGACTTTAACCAATGGTACATAGACCGCTTAAGTATCCATGGGATTAGTTCAGGAGATATGTATATTTGAATGAAAAAGGAAGCTTCTAATTTGGCAGAATATTGCTGAGAAAGCTTGAGAAGTCTTTTGGAAACATATACAAAAACTAAAATACTAAAAAGAAGAGTGGCATTTCATTTCTTTCATAGGGCATTGATAATGCAATATATTTCCAGCAATTCATTTCTTATATTCACATTTATGCTTTTCTCCGAAATATAGGAACATGCATATGAGAACTGGAATAAAAATAGAGATAAGAAGAAATGGTAATGATATTAGGCTAGACACCAATAGCAAATTGCTGCTAAAAGTGGAAGGCACAATACAAAAGACAAAAAATACGAAAATAATTCCATGAAAGACATTGATAACTTGTCAATAAGACACTGAAAAATAATGCATATTTTTGCTATCATTTCCTTACTGAATAGTATTTTATTTATTGATACAACAGTATTGTATCGGTATTAAAATTTGGATTAATATTTTTAATAATATTTTTCTTCTTGAAAAATGGCACATGTTAATATAATTTGGATCCCTTATTTATATTTCAGAATGTCAAATTTATATCGATCACATTTTATTTTTCTCCCTCAGCATCATCAGAGGATCATCCAGTTTACTTTTAGTATTAATTTATATGGTATCATATTCTCTATGTAACATATTTATTTAATTAAAGTTTCAAGATAATAAGCTAAATTAAGCGAGAAGACAGTCATTCAAATATGAACTTGTGGTACATTTATAACTGCTGTAGTCTCCATAATTTTAAAATCAAGCACACAAACGTGCATCCAGTGTGTCGCATGGGTGGCGGATGTCATTTCGTGGGATAGAGTTTCATGTCTGTTGTACTTGATCAGTCAAATATGCAACGATATTTGCAGGTGTATTAGGGTGGAGTTGGGATCTATTGTATTATCAGATGAGAGCCATTTCTATCTTGTTGGTCAAGATGTAAGCGTATACACATTAGAAAGAGGTCAAGTTGAGCGATTGTAGTTAATCTGCCTGCATGATAGACACACATTTCATATGCCAACAGCCATACCATGCTGAATATACCGGTTCTCGTTAGATCACCGAAGTCAAGCATCATTGGGCGCGGTCAGTACAGGTGGGTGGGTGACCACCTGGGGAACACCGCGTGCTGTTGGCATTCACAAATTTGGGACGAATGGCCGAGTGTCTAGCGCTCTGGCGCTCGGTGCTACAGGTTTCGGGTTCGAATTCCGGTGGTGCCATGGATGTTTGCAGTGGTTCGGAATCCACTTTAAGCCGTAGGTTCTGGTCTCCTATGACTGTAAGAGCGTCACGGCGCCAAAGTCAGACTTCTATCTACAAGTGCTCCATCACAACAGAAGCTGCTTCATTCCCCTTCAATCATGAGTACGTATGAGCTCGTGAGCTTGGCCAGCCAAGTGGGATAGAGAAACAACAACAACAGCACATTTCATATACATTAGGAGTTAGGAGCCATGATCTGGGGAATTTCCTGTGAGCTGGCGCACGCTCATAGTCTCCCTTTGCACCTTAAAAGCAAGTTTGTAAGTCAGACTGACGACTGAATCCATTCTGCTGCAATTTTGGCATCGCTATACAAGGGGTTCTTTTGCATTAGATAAAGCTACTCCTTATACCGCTGCTGTTACCCGTCATGCTCTAAAGAGTGTTGATATGTTGCCTTGACCAGATCTTTCTCCATAGAGCACACATGGGTCATACCATCCAGAAAATCCCTACAATGTCCAAACCAACACGGACTCTTGATGATTTGGCTGGTTGCAACAGCCATAATGAAATGATATATGGCACAATGCAAGCAAGTATGCATGATTGCACTTAAAATCATGGTGGCGATAACGATTATTGATGATCCATCATTTCACATTTAAAATGATTTTCTCGCTGGGCGTACTTTAACCTGCATTCCTGAAACATAAATCAAGTAAAAATATTGCTTAAATAAAATTCAATCCTCTAAACAAATTTCTTCTTGGTTTTCAGTTTCTTCCCCCCTCCCCCAAATGTATATTTTGGGAATACGTATATATTAATTTATTAAAGTTACCAAGAATATTTTCGTAAACTAAAATGCTCGTATAATAAGTTATATTGATATTTGTAAATTATGAAAAAGATAAATCCATAAATAATAAAAATTATACCATTATTGATATTATTGCATGTATTTTAATTTGTTTCAAATTATTGAAACCCTAAAAGGGAAAGATAATTATTTTAAGCAGAAAAAAATAGTTAAAAGAAGCTCAAAAACAGAGAATAGCAAGATTCTCTCCATTCTTCCATTTCAGATTTTCGAAATCAGTGATAAGCATGTCTAAAATGTGTTTTTCTTTTCTTTTTTTTATTCGAAAAACCAAAAGTGTGCAGAAACGGAAATTGCAAAACTAAGAGAAAAACTTTCTTCCATTAAGAAAATTGGCTTTGTTACATAGAAACGTTTTTTCCTTTTGCACTATAAGGGAAGTTTAATGGCTTTTACCGAGTGATTCCAAAGTTATGGAACTCTTTTCGCTTCCCTACGATAGTATAGAGCGGAAAACTACAGCGAGGTAACCATTTTAGATAGTGTATGTATGATATTCGGGGATAAAAGGCTTTCACTAGATAACTTTGTGCAAATTGATACTAGAAAGCGTACGTTTATGTGTCGTTTATGCACTTTAAAATGATGTAAATTTTAGAATTAAAAAATAGCATAAATATATTTTGTTTTATTTTAATACTTTTTTTAAATAAAAGTTTTTTTAGGGATGACATCTTTTTGTAAGGATACCTGTGCATTTATGAGGTTTTTATATGACATCATTTTTAACTTTAACTTTGTGCATTGACCTACATGGCACGTTTATTTGTCGTTTATGCAGTTTAAAATGATGTAAATTTTAAAATTAAAAAAGCTTAAATATTTTCTGTTTTATTTTTAAATAAACATTTAGATTATTTTTTGGTTATTTCTTGTTTTTTCACATCATTACATGTGTTAATTAAAAATCCATGCATATTATTTTTTTTTATAAAACAAAATTAAATTTAATATTTTAAAATTTCAAGGGATTTGTTTTAACATCTGTGCATTAAGACATTTTTGATTTATATTTAGATAATTCTAAAAAATAATTATTAATTCAAATAAGGCCTTTTTCAATAAGTTTTATTAACCATAAAATACATATAGATTTCTTATATAAATTTTTTTGATCAATATCATAAAATTATTTTTCTTAATAACTATTTGATCTTATAAATAAATTGATTTTAGAAAGCGTACGTTTATGTGTAGTTCATGCACTTTAAAATGATGTAAATTTTAAAATTAAAAAAACAGCATGATTATTTTTTTGTTTTATTTTCAACATTTTTAAATAAACCTTTAGATTATTTTTTTTGGTGATGACACCCGTGCATGTATGATATTTTTATATGTTATCATTTTAACAACATATAAAAAACTAACAAGGGTTAGTTAAAAATACATGCATAATTTTTAAAATAAAATGGAATTATTTAATAATTATTATTTTGACATCTCAATCAAAATATCACTATAACTTAATTGAATGGATTTAATTATTATTTTTCTTTTTGAATTAATCTTTAAATCTTTTTTAATTCTTTTTAAGTTAATTTTAATAAATTATTTTGATTATTAATTCAAATAAGGCATTTTTAAAAACAAATCTCATTATAACCATGTAAATACAAATATATTTCATATATGGTATATAAGTATATTTTTATCAATGATACGTTAAATTATCTCCTGTAGTAGTCCCAAACATACAATAATCTATAATTGATCCTTACTGGCATACAAGATTTGAGTAATGATATAACTTCTATTTAGAAAAGTATTTGCTAAAATAAATATAATATACACACACTATTAGGAATAAGATGCCAAGATGACGATGGTTTATAGAAAAAACGAGTACAGTCACCGTGCACAGTGAAAAACAATCAAAATGATGACAATTAAAGGATAAATATTCAATTATACAATGAAATGCTACAATCTCTTAATTAAGTAAATCGATAAATATGAAATCTAAATATGTAACTCTACATGAAATAAAATTCCATTTGTAATTCCGTATTAACATGACGTCTGGGGCTGTTTACCTGTTTTTCTAAGTATGGCGTCATGATAAAAATAAATTTTTGTTACATTTGTATTCATTTTATTTTTATTTTATTATAATATACTACAAACAACATTTTACTATTCTTGTTATAGCAACATCATTACCTGAAGGATAGACTTTAAATAATGTTAAATCCTTTTTTTTTCCTTTCTAACTGAATTAATAATTATTGGCTTTTACAAAACACACCTTTAATTATGCATTTAAAAAATGAATTTCGACACAATTTATGTCATCGAACAACTGAAAAAGTTTTTATTTTGGTTAAAGTAAATAATTGTTAATTGGTTAGTTCAGATATAGATATAGCTTATTATCCTAATCCTATTATCTTAAGGATATAGTTTATTATTATTCTTAGGTATTTATTATCCATAAATTAGTTTTCAGTCACTCATTATAATCTTGATTTATAAATATTTATCACGAATAAATGTTTTAAGGAAAATATGTTCTGTACGAGAATACTTATTAAAAATAAAATAAATAGTCTTTAATTTAATACTTTTAAGTCTGACTATACCTTTAATCTTCACAAAATTATTTTCCCTTGGAAGAATAAAAAATCAATGTTAATCTACTCAGCAAATCATTTTTTCTATTTATCGCGGATCGGATTAACATATGAAAAGACATACTCTACAGGACTGTTCAATAAAAAAAAAAAAAAAAAAAAATTAATTTATACATAAAAAACACGCAATGCTATTTATCTTTTATCGATTATTTTAACAATTATACAGACCCTCATATTACTGAGCGTACTAGATCAACATCTTCACCATATTGGACATGATACATGGCAGCCCAGAGGCCTCCTATACTTCATTACATGTTCAGCAGAATCAGCTGAATTCGCTCAATGCAGTGAAACATGCGGGAATCGACATTATCTTTAATCTTTCACATAATTATTTTTCCTGAGGAAGAAAGAAAAATCAATGTTAATCTGCTCAACAAATCATTTTTTCTCTTTATCGGGGACCGGATTAACATATGAAAAGACAAACTCCGCTGGACCGTTCAATAAAACTCATAAAAAAAATGATGAATAAAAAAGAATGAAGGGGTATGTGAAAAAAATTGGGAAGCACAAAAAGCGTAACCTCTGGATGATGTTATTTTAACAATTGATGTTATCGCGAGGGAGATAATACTCGCGGAAAAATAATATCGAAGAGCCAAAAGTATTGCTTTTCTATTTGTTTTTGGATTGATTTTCATGGCAAAGTCTGACGGTGTACTTTAGTTTCGCGATATGTCTTGGCTTACAAAATGACAAAGTTAAAGTTCTTGAAGTATTTGCAAAATGTGTATATTTGTGTTTGAGTTGACAATAATTGTTTATTTTGCTTTTATTGTGTTATTTTTATTTCAATAAGACTTGAACAATTAAAACAAATTATCTTCTAGAGAAAATAAAATAATAATAATAACAAGTTAATAATATATGCGGTGCGTATATGAGATAAAAATAATACGATATTCTATTAGAGATGTTTTGAAATTTCCCTATACGGCAAACAAATAATAAATCTTGGTACTGTTTAGTCTTATTTAGTATGACTGTATAGTGTCGGGCGTAGGGCTGGCAGCCCTGCCCCGTAAAAAGTCAGCTTCAAGGGAGATGTCAGGGATCAGTTGTCATGAAAAAGAAGTCAGACTACTACCTATGGGTGCTCCATCAAAACAGAAGCTGCCCCCATTTCCCACCTTCCATGAGACCACACGAGTTCTTGCGCTTGGTCTAGAAAAATAAAAGATATATTTAATTTTGTTTATGTTGTAATGAACACATATTACTAATTCATGTATATGTAATTTCTTAAGCATTCATATAGGAATATAAAATGTATATAAAACAAAAGTTATATTTAAATCATTTTAAAATTAAATTTTTTATTAAAAATTTTATACTTATATATTTTCCCAAAAAGTTACATAGTTGATTCTGCTGTAGAAATAATTATTATAGATTTTATTAGATATTATTATTATAGATTTTTAAAAAAAGTAATATAAAAAAAACTATTTAATAAATTAAAAAAAATTAAATTATTCTTAAAATTAAAACACGAAAAGCTATTTATCCTTTATCGATAATTTTTACTATTCTACTGACCCACATATTAAGTGAACTAGAATACTTTATCAACATCGTCACCCTACTGGACATGATACATGAGAGCCGAGGGGCCTCCTATACTTTATTACATGTTCAGCAGAATTTGCTGAATTCGCTCAATCAGTGAAACATGCGGGTATCTGACATTATCTTTACATAATTATTTTCCTGAGTAAGAAAGAAAATTAATGTTAATCTGCTCAACAAATCATTTTTCTCTTTATCGCGGATCGGATTAACGTATGAAAAAGGCAAACTCCGCAGGACCTTCAATAAAACTCATGAAAAAATTGATGAATAAAAAAAAGAATGAAGGGTATGTGAAAAAAAGCGGGAAGCACAAAAGCGTGACCCTGGATGGTGTTATCTTAAGAATTGATGTTATCGTGAGGGAGATAATACTCACGGAAAAAATAATATCGAAGAGCCAAAAGTATTGCTTTTCTATTTGTTTTTGGATTGATTTTGATGGCAAAGTCTTGATGGTGTACTTTAGATTCACGATATTTCTTGGCTTACAAAATGACAAATTTAAGGCTCTTGAAATATTTGTAGTTTTATGCTCTTATTTGAAGTCCTACAATAGTGATTATTATCCTATTTTTCACTTTATATTTATTTTATTATCGAATTTCTAAAAAATATTCGTTGGTTCAAATAAATTGATTTAAAAACATTGTTTATATGGTTGAACAAACTAATATAGACTCAGAAGAATTATTATCTTTTGCGATTCAAATAATTGGAAAATTTCTCAGAATGTATTTATTATATTCTTCAAGCAATGACTTTTTCATTTGTACTAATTTAATATATTTAACATAGTTTAAAAAATAGTTTAACAAAATGTGTTTTTCTGACGATAATTGTATATTTTACTTTATTGAGTTTTCTTTCTCCTGTAAGACTTGAATAATTAAAAAAGACTAGCTTTTAGAGAAAAAAATATAATATAATAATAAGATAGTAATATATGAGGTGCATATATAAGAAAATGATAAGAAGAAAAGCGTTGAAATTTCCCTATATGCAAACAAATAATAATAAAACTTAGTATTTTTTAGTATTATTTAGTATGGCTTTAGAGAATTGGGTGAACGATAGAGAACCTTATCGCAGTAAAAAGTCAGAATCAAGAGCCAAGTCAGACTTTTACGTACGAGTGAGCAGAAGCTGAAACCCACTTACCTCCTTCCATGAGACCACACGGACTTTTGGCCTTTCTCTAGATGCTGTTGTTAACTAAGGGGGTTAAGAAAACAAAAAAGGTTTTTTTAATTTTTTATGTTGATTATTCTCACTAATTCATTGTCAATATATGTAATTATATATGCGTTTAAGTGTGCATATAGCAATATAAAATATATATAAAATAAAAGTTATTTTTAAATCAACATAAAATTTAATTTTTATTAATAATTTTATACTTATATGTTTTCTCATAAGTTACATAGTTAATGCTGTTGTAGAAATAAAAGTACCGAAGTTATTGAAGCTATATTATTTATATTATTATAGATTTTTAAACGAATTAATATAACAATTTTTAATTAATTAAAAAAAAAATTATCCACAAAAATTCCAACACGCAGTGCTATTTATACGTTATCGATTATTTCAACTATTCCACTGACACACATATTAACTGAGCTAGAATACTTTATCATCATCGTCACCGTACTGGACATGATACATCGCAGCCCAGAGGCCTCCTACACTTTATTGCATCTTCGCAGAATCTGCTGAATTCGCTCAATGCAGTGAAACATGCTGGAATCTGACATCATCTTTAATCTTTCACATAATTATTTTTCCTGAGGAAGAAAGAAAAATCAATATTAATCTGCTCAACAAATCATTTTTTTCTCTTTATCGTGGACCGGATTAACGTATGAAAAGACAAACTCCGCAGGACCGTTCAATAAAACTCATGAAGAAATGACGAATAAAAAAGAATGAAGGATATGTTAAAAAAAAATTGGGAAGCACAAAAGCGTAACATCTGGATGGTGTTATCTTAAGAATTGATGTTATCGCGAGGGAGATAATACTCACGGAAAATAATATCGAAGAGCCAAAAGTATTGCTTTTCTATTTGTTTTTGGATTGATTTTGATGGCAAAGTCTGACGGTGAACTTTAGTTTCGTGATATTTCTTGGCTTACAAAAGTGACAAAGTTAAGGCTCTTGAAAAATTTGTAGTTTTATGCTATTATTTGAAATTGTACAACAGTGATTACTATCTTATTTTTCGACTGTATTTATTTTGTTATCGAATTTCTAAGAAATATTTGTTGGTTCAAATAAATTGATTCAAAATCTTTTTTTTTATATGTTTCATGCAAACTAATACAGATACAGAAGTATTGTTATCATCGAATAAATTTAAAATTCTGAGAATGTAGTTATTATGTTATGGTAGCAATGAATTTTATTTGTACTAATTTGATATATTTAATATTTTTTTAACTATATTTTTAACGAAATACATATATTCGTATTTGATTTGTCGATAGATTATTTAACTTTCTTTATTGTGTTATTTTTCTCCTGTGTGAAACGAATAATTAAAAAAAGAAAAACTGGAAATAAAGTGAATGTAAAATAATAATAATCATAATAATAGTAATAATAATAATATATGCTATGCATTTATAAGGTAATTAAAATAAGAATTTACCTAATAGATACGTTTAAATTTATGGCAAACAAATAATAAATCTTATAAGCAATTTAGTATTTTAGTCTTATTTAGTATATCTGTAAAGAGTTGGGTGTAGGATGGACAACTCTACCCCGTAATAATTCAGAGTCACGGAGCTAAGTCAGACTTCTTCCTACGAGTTCTCCATCGCAACAGCAGTTGCCCCCCCCTTATCTCCTTCCATACGACAACACAAGCTTTTGGACTTGGTCTATATTTTTGTTTACTAAGTAAGTTAAGGATCAAAAAGGTTTACTTAATTTTGTTATGGGGATTTGCACACTTATTCTCTAATTTATTGTGAATATATGTAATTATACAGGTTTTAAATGCTCATATAGCAGTATAAAATATATATAAAATGACAGTTATTTTTAAATCAATTTAAACTATTTTTTTTTTTGTTAACAAATTTATAGTTATATATTTTCTCATATGTTACATAATTGTTGCTGTTCTAGAAATAAAAGTACTCAATTTATCCAAGATATATTATTTTTATTATAACAGATTTTTAAACGAAGTCATATAAAACTACTTAATAATTTAAAAAAAATAAATTTATTTATCTATAAAATCAAAACACTCAATTCTATTTATACTATATCAATTATTTTAACTATTCTACTGACCCACATATTAACTGAACTAGAATACTATATCAACGTCGTCGCCATACTGGACAGGATCCATGACAGCCGAGGGGTCTCCTATACTTTATTGAATGCTCAGCAGAATCTGCTGAATTCGCTCAATGCAGTGAAACATGCATGAATCTGACATTATCTTTAATCTTTCACATAATTATTTTTCCTGCAAAAGAAAGAAAAATCAATGTTAATCTGCTCAACAAATCATTTTTCTTTTATCGCGGATCGGATTAACATAAGAAAAGACAAACTTCGCAGGACCGTTCAATAAAACTCATGAAAAAATGATGAATAAAAAAGAAAGAAGGGTATGTGAAAAAAAGTGGAAAGCACAAAAGCGTAACCTCTGGATGGTGTTATCTTAATAATTGATATTATCGCGAGGGAGATAATAATATCGAAGAGCCAAAAGTTTTGCTTTTCTATTTGTTTTGGATTGATTTTTATGGCTAAGTCTGACGGTGTACTTTAGTTTCGCGATATTTCTTGGCTTACAAAATGATAAATTTAAGGCTCTTGAAGTATTTGTAGTTTTTGCTCTGATTTGAAATCATACAACAGTGATTACTATCTTATTTCTGATTGTATTTATTTTGTTATCGAATTTCTCAGAAATATTTGTCTGTTCAAATAAATTGATTTAAAATATTTTTTATATTTCGAACAACGACTTATACCGATTGATTATTTGTTGGTTGATATTATATTCTGTTATTAAATATATTTAAAAAATTTTATTACATATATTCAGAATTATCATTCTTTGCGATTTGAATAGTTTGAAAATTCTCATGATGCAGTTATTATATTCCGTAAGCAACGAATTTTATTTGTACCAATTAAATATATTTAATATTTTTTTAAATATATATTTTTAAGAAAATGTGTATATTTTTGTTTGCAGTATTTGTAGTTTTATGCTTTTAAAATTGAAATCATACAACAGTTATTGTTTGTTCATTTAATTTAAAACTTTTAAGCTGTTTAGCTAAAGTGAGGAGTAAAAATAGGAGTGATTTCAAAAAATTAAACGTAATTCCAATTTTTTTTTTTTTGTTACATTTGAAGTAAAATAGTTTTAATTTTTTACCGTTTTATAAAATTTACGGCATTAATTACTTCTTAAAAAGTGTTTAATTTTTCACTTTGGTCTAAAACATTAAAAAAGATTTATTCAATAAATATGTATAATGTAATTATTATTTATAATTTATTTGCTTGAATTTAACCGCTAATTCTCTGATTCATTATGCGTATATGTAATGATATATGTGTATGAATGTTTATCTAAAAATATAAACAAAATGTTAATTTGAAATCCATTTATACTTTAATTTTAAAATTAATAACTTTATACTTATATATTTTCTCCTTAAACAGATGTTGTAAAAATAAAAGTACTGAATATTTCTAAGATATATTATTTATATTATTCTATACTTATAAGTGGAGTAATTTAAATAAAAACTATTTAATTATTTTAAAAAATTTGTATATTTATACATAAAAATCCAACACTCAATTCTATTTATCCTTTATCGATTATTTTAATATTCTACTTACCCACAAATCAACCGAACTAGAATACTTTATCAATATCGTCACCCTACAGGACAAGATACATGGTAGCCCAGGGGCCTCCTATACTTTATTGCATGCTCAGCAGAATCAGCTGAATTCGCTCAATGCAGTGAAACATGGAGGAATAGGACATTATCTTTACATAATTATTTTTCCTGAGGAAGAAAGAAAAATCAATGTTAATCTGCTCAACAAATCATTTTTTTCTCTTTATCGCGGATCAGATTAACGTATGAAAAGACAAACTCCGCAGGACCGTTCAATAAAACTCATGAAAAAAATTATGAATAAAAAAGAATGAAGGGTATGTGAAAAAAGATGTGGGAAAGCACAAAAAGCGTAACCTCTGGATGGTGTTAATCTTAAGAATTGATGTTATCGCGAGGAGATAATACTCACGAAAAATAATATCGAAGAGCCAAAAGTATTGCTTTTCTATTTGTTTTTGGATTGATTTTGATGGCAAAGTCTGACGGTGTACTTTAGTTTCGCGATATTTCTTGGCTTACAAAACGATAAGTTAAATCTCTTGAAGTATTTGTAGTTGTATGTTCTTAGTCTAAATCGTACAACAGTGATTACTATCTTATTTTCTGATTGCATTTATTTTGTTATTGAATTTCTGAGAATTATTTGTTGGTTCAAAGAAATTCATTCAACATCAGTTTTTATTTATGTTTTCTAATACTGATTCAGATGTATGTTTTAATTTTTCGATTCAAATAATTGGCAAATTCTCAGAATACAGTTATTTTATTCTGTATTCAATGAATTTTATTTGTACTGATTCAATGTATTTAGCATTTTTTAAAAAATATATTTATATTTTATTTGGCAATAGGTTGTTATATATATCTATATATATATAACAAATTTTAGCCATGTTAATATTTGACTTTCACATTTCTTTTTTAAACATATATTTCTCTCTCTCTCTCTCTCTGTATATATATATATATATATACAGAGAGAGAAATAATGGGTTTAAAAAGAAATGTGTGAAAGTTAAATATGATAGTTAAAATTTTTTAAATTTTTTCTAATTTTGTTTCTTCTCGTAATGCAATAATTTTGCTTTTTACAATCATACAATATTGATATTAAGTACAATTTCATAAAAAAATATTGTTCTTTTGTCAAAGTGTAGTATTCTTTATATAATCTATGTTAGTATGTAGCTTTGTTTAGCTAATGAATACTTTTAAATTGTTTTGCTTAAGTGTAAAGACGTGTTATTTAAAAATTTTAATCTAAATTACAAGTATTATTAGGCTTAAATTAAAATAATTTTACGCACTAAATATGTTTAAGTAAAATAATTTTGTAATTTTTTACTATTTTATAAAATTGAAGGTATATATTACTTCATGGATAGTTTTGAACTTTTTTTACTTCAAATCTAAAACATTTATGTAGATTTATTTAATTGTTATTTATGTCGATTTGAACATTATTCTCTAATTCATTGTGGGTATATGTAACTAATATGTATATGTTCTCTAATTCGCTGTAGGATATGAATGTTTATTTAAAAATATAAAAAATGCATATAAGCAAAAGTTAATTTTAAATCCATTTAAATTTTAATTCCCAAATTAATAATTTTACACCTATGTGTTTTCTAATAGAGCTATTGTAGAAAATAAATTACTCAATATATTTAAGGCATATTATTTCTTATATTCTATATTTTTAAACGAAGTAATATATAAAAAAAAAATTTTAATGATTAAAAAAAATAATTTATGCATGCATAAAATCCCAACATGCTATGCTATTTATCATTTATCGATTATTTAACTATTCTACTGATCCACATATTAACTGAACTAGAACACTTTATCAACATCTTCACCATACTGGACATGATACATGGCAGCCCAGAGGCCTCCCATACTTTATTACATGTTCGTAGAATCTGCTGAATTCGCTCAATGCAGTGAAACATGCGGGAATCTGATATTATCTTTAATCTTTCACATAATTATTTTCCTGCGGAAGAAAGAAAAATCAATGTTAATCTGCTCAACAAATCATTTTTTCTCTTTATCGCGGATCGGATTAACGTATGAAAAGACAAACTCCGCAAGACCGTTCAATAAAACTCATAAAAAAATGATGAATACAAAAAGAATGAAGGATAGGTGCAAAAAAGTGGGAAGCACAAAAGCGTAAACTCTGGATGGTGTTATCTTAAGAATTGATGTTATCGCGAGGAGTTAATACTCAAGGAAAAATAATATCGAAGAGTCCAAAGTATTGCTTTTCTATTTGTTTTTGGATTGATTTTATGGCAAAGTCTGACGGTGTACTTTAGTTTCGCGATATTTCTTGGCTTACAAAATGTCAAAGTGAAGGCTCTTGAAGTATTTGTAGTTTTATGCTCTTATTTGAAATGACACAACAGTTATTACTATAGTATTTTTGAATGTATTTATTTTGTTATCAATTTCTGAAAAATATTTCTTGGTTCAAATAAATTGATTTAAAATAATTTTATTGATGTTCCAAACTACCGACTAATACTGATTCAGATCTATTATTATCTTCTGCGATGGAATGATAGTAAAAGTTTTAGAATAATTTTATTATATTCTGCAAGCAACTAATTTTATTTGTGCTAATTCAATATATTTAACATAATTTAAAAATATATTTTTAACAAAATATATATATTTGTGTTTGTGTCGACGATAATTGTTTATTTTGCTTTATCAAGTTATTTATTTCTCCTGTATGACTTAAATAATAAAAAAACAACTATCTGCCAGAGAAATTAAAATAAAAATATTAACAAGATTATAATATATGTGTTGCATATATAAGATAAAAATAATAAGAGATTATCTTAGAGATGCGTTGAAATTTCCCTATACGGCAAACAAATAATAAATCTTTGAATTTTGAATTATTTAGTATGACTGTATAGCGTTGGGTGTAATACCTAGCCCTGGCAACCCTACAACATAAAAAGTCAGCGTCACTCAGGTGCCAAGTCAGACTTCTACCTATGGTAATTAAATTGTCACGAGGCTCCATCCAAACAGAAGCTGTCCTCTTCCTTCCTTTCACGAGACCACACGAGTTCTTGCACTTGGACTGGATGTTGCTGTTCATTAAGTGGATTAAGAAATATAAAATATTAATTTAATTTTGTTGTTGATGTTAATTTGAACACTAATTCTGTAATTCCTTGTGAGTATACGTTGTTTTATATGAGTTTAAATGTTCATACAGCAATATCAAAATATATATAAAACAAAAGTTATTTTTAAATCAATTCAAACTGTAATTTTTTTATTAAGAATTTTATATACTTTCTCACAAGTTACATAATGGATGGTGGTGTAGAAATAAAAGTACTCAATTAAAAAAAAAAAGCTATACTACTATTATTATTTTACATTTTAAATGAAGAATTATAAAATAAAAACTATTTAATAATTAAAAAATAAATTTGATTGTGCATAAATTCTCAGCACACAATGCTATTTATCGCTTATCGATTATTTTAATTATTCTACTGACCCATATTAACTGAACTAGAATACTTCATCAAAATCGTCACCCTACTGGACATGATACATGGCAGCCCAGAGGCGCCCTACACTTTATTGCATGCTCAGCAGAATCAGCTGAATTCGCTCAATGCAGTGAAATATGCTGGTATCTGACATTATCTTTACATAATTATTTTTTCCAGAGGAAGAAAAGAAAAATCAATGTTAATCAGCTCAACAAATCATTTTTCTCTTTAGCGCGGATCGGATTAACGTATGAAACGACAAACTCCACGGGACCGTTCAATAAAACTCATGAAAAAAATGATGAATAAAAAAGAATGAATGGTATGTGAAAAAGATGTGGGAAGCACAAAAAGCGTAACCTCTGGATGGTGTTATCTTGATGCTATCGCCAGGAGATAATACTCAGGGAAAAATTATATCGAAGATCCCAAAGTATTGCTTTTCTATTTGTTTTGGATTGATTTTCATGGCAAAGTCTGACGGTGTAGTTTATTTTCGCGATATTTCTTGGCTTACAAAATGACAAATTTAAGGTTCTTGAGGTATTTGTAGTTTTAGGCTCTTATTTGAAATCGTACGACAGTGATTACTGTCTTATTTTTCGCTTATTTTTATTTTGTTATCGAATTTCTAAGAAATATAAATATAAATTCAAATAAATTGATTCGAAATCAATTTTTATTTATATTTCAAACAAGCGACTAATACCGATTCAGAATTATTATTATCTTTTTCGATTCGAATAATTGGAAAATTCTCAGAATACAGTTATTATATTCTGCAAGCAAATTTTTTTATTTGTACGAATTCAATATATTTATATTTTTTTTTAAAAATATGGTTTTAACAAAATGTGTGTATTTGTATTGGAGTTGGCAAGCGATTGTTTATTTAGCCTTATTAAGTTAGTTTCTCCAATAGGAATCGAATAATTAAAGAAACTACATGAGAGAAAGAACATAATTATAATAATAACGAAATAATAATAGATGAGATGCATATATAAGACAATTATAATAATAGATTCCCCAGGAGCTGTGTTGAAACTCTATATGCCAAAAAAATATAATTAATTTTAAACGTTATTTATTTTTTTTTTTTCAAACCAAAATTTATTTGAATATAAAATATCGAATAATTTATACATAAACATAATATAAGCATAATAATACAATATTTTTTTTTTATAATAAAGCAATTAGCAATTAAATGATTTCATACAAAAGTGACTGAAACGTTATTTCCTTTCCACTCAAAAAGTATTTCAATTTATTCATAATTAATTTAAAATAAGCCTTTTACTAATTGAAAACTTAAATAATTGTTTCGTATCTCGGTTGAAACCTAACGAAAAAAAAAAATTAACAACTTTTTAATAATCAATTAAATATTATTAAACAATACTAAATTTTATATATTTATTTTCTTTTTCTTCGTCATTGGCTCAACAGCCCCACGGTTGAGCAAGGCCGTTTGCGTAATCGCAGATTTCTATACAGGACATGTTTTCATTTTCCGGGAAAGGTTTTCCAGGCGTTCATCCAACGTCCAACTCTACATTCATATTAGACCGAGACCTACAGTTCAAGGGGATTCCGAACCACTACAAGAAACCCATGCTATCTCCGGGACTCGAACACGACATATAGGGCCCGACCGAGAGTTATTTATTACGCAATCTAAAATCTGTGATACAAAATTGCATTAATGAGAATTCTAAAATAGTGCGTTAATTTTTCAAGAAACATTTTTTAAAACATCAAACTTTGACTTTAACTTAAATTCATCATCGTCATCATTATCGGCGCAACTGCCCCATGGTGGCATATTTAGAGACAGGAGATGTTTTAATTTTTATGAAATAAGGTCTGTCAGCTCTATGCCCAAAGCCCTTCAGTATTATTAGACATAGCCCTACGGGCTAAAGTGGATTCCAAACCACTACAATATCCATGACACCGAGCGTCCGTGCCTTAGTCACTCGATATTCAGGCGCCTTAAATTCTAGGAAATATTTGCATTGCAACATATACAATGTGTAAATAAATTAATAAAATGTGTACGTTAGTTAAAGTACATTTATTATTAAAAATACCTAAACTTTTTATATTTAATTTATTCCATAATGTGGAATTTACTTGTATGAATTTAATCTATTCAAATTGTTGCCTTAAATTGGATATGGTAAATTTTCACCACACTTTCCATCAACAACGTTAGTTAAATATTAGTCCAAGCCATAATTGATACTGCGGCTATACGATTATGCGCCATTTGTATCTGTGCCGGTGGGGGTTAAAGTATGCAGTTTGCGTCCCTAATTAGCATTGCCGCATCCATAACTAGCGCATAACTCAGAGCTTGCGGTCATAGAGTGTCACTCAGAATTCATTAAAAGCGGACGTCCTCGCTCCAAAGACGTCCCAGGAATGCCTTCGCAAACACGTGTTCTGCAAGTGCCACTGACATTTATGTGGGACATATCTCTTGTTAATGCGACACTTAATTAATTAATGGGTCTGTTGGTGGCACATTGTGAGTTGTTTGCTTGTTTGTTTAGGGTGCTTCTTTATATTACAAAAGGGTTTGGGTAGATTTATGAAAATTACTCATGTATCCTATTATTAGTAAACCAGGGAATTAAATTATCTACCAAAATAAGCAGAGATTACTTGTATACAATGTTTCAAGAAATATTTTTTAAACAACAAAATTTTACTTTAATTTATATTTATCATCATCATCATTATCATTGGCGGAACTACCTCGTGGTGGAAGATTTCGAGAGAAAGATGTTTTTAATTTTATGAAGTGAGGTTGTCAGCCATACGCCCAACTCTCTACAGTCTTATTAGATCGGGGACCTTCGGTTTAAAGTGGATTCCAAACTTCTACAAACATCCATGGTACCGCCGGAACTCGAAGCCGAAACCTATGGCACCAAGCACCAAAGCGGACAGTCACTCGGCCATCAGACCTCTTTAATTTATATTAATTCCAGGAAATATTTGTATTAAAATAACGTTATTTTAATACATTTATTATTAAAAAATAAATAATAAAATGTATTACAGTTGTTTAAAATACATTTATTATTAAAAATATTTAAACTTATATATTTAATTTATTCGATAACATGTAATTTTATTGAATGACTTTTTTAATCTATTCAAATTTTGTTTTTAACTTACATGTGTTAAGTGTTCACCCCAATTCCCATCAGTATCGTTAGTTAAAATTAGTTAAATTAGTTCAAATTTATAATAATTCCAGAAAATATTTGTATTGTTACTAATACAGTCTAAGCTAATTAAAAGAATGTTTACGTTAGTTGAAAGCACTTTTATTATTAAAAATATCTGAACTTTATACATAATTTATTCGATAGTGTGGAATTTACTGGTAATGGAATGTTACCAAGCGCCAGGGCTGTAGATACGCTGACACCAACCCCTTTAATTTATATTAATTCCAGGAAATATTTGTATTGTAACTCATACAAAGTCTAAACTAATTAATAAATGTTTACTTTAATATTAAAATTATTTAAACTTGCAAGCTTAATTTATTCTATAATGTGGAATTTAGTTATTTGAATTTAATCTATTCAAATGTTTGCCTTCAAATTTTTACATATTTTGCCTTAATGGAAAGTTTTCACCACACTTTCCATCAGCAGCCTTAGTTAAATATCAGTCCAAGCCATAATTGGATACTGCGGCTATACGATTATGCGCCCATGGTATCTGTGCCGTGGGGGAAGTATGCATTTTGCGTCCCTAATTAGCACTGCCGCATCCATAACTAGCGCATAACTCAGAGCCGACGGTCATAGCGTGTCACTCAGAATTCATTAAAAGCGGACGTCTTCGCTCCGCAGACGTCCCAGGAATGCCTTCGCAAACACGTGTTCTGCCAGCAACTGACATTTATGTGGGACATATCTCTTGTTAAATTGTTAATGCGACACTTAATTAATTAATGTGTCTGTTGGTGGCACATTGTGAGTTGCTTGCCTGTTTGTGTAGGGTGCTTCTTTACATTACAAAAAGGATTTGGACTGATTTTGAAATTTACACATGTATCTTGTTAAAACAACAGGGAATTAAATCATTTGCAGAAATAAGCAGGTTTCCTTGCATACTTTTTTTTTTTCCAGAAATATTTTTTAAAATACAAAATTTTACTTTAATTTCCATTTATCATCATCATCATCACCACCATCATTGGCGGAATTAACCCATGGTTATATTTCGTGACACGAGATGTTTTTAATTTCATGAAAGTAAGGTTGCCAGTCCTACGCCCAATACTCTGCAGTCTTATCAGACCGGGACCTACGATTTAAAGCGGATTTCAAACCATTACAAACATCCGGCAACGAGCGACAGAGCATTAGTCATTCGGCCATGAGACCTCTGTAATTTATATTAATTCCAGGAAATATTTGAATTGCATCATATACAAAGTCTAAACTTATTAATAAAATGTTTTCGTTAGTTGAAAGTACTTTTATTATCAAAAATATATAATCTTTTATACTTAATGTACTCGATAACGGGGAATTTATTTGTATGAATTTAATCTATTCAAATTTTTGCTTTAAATTACATATGGTAAGTATTCACCACACTTTCCATCTGTTGCGTTAGTTAAATATTAGTTAAAATTAATATTAATTCCAGGAAATATTTGTATTGTAACTAATAAAAATCTAAACTAATTAATAAAATTTTACGTTAGTTGAAAGTATTTTTATTATTAAAAATAGTTAAATATTTACACTTAATTTATTCGATAACATGGAATTTACTTGTGTAAAATTAATCTATTCAAATTTTTGCTTTAAATTACATATGGTAAGTTTTCACCACACTTTCCATGAGGAGCGTTAGTTAAATATTAGTCCAAACCATAATTGGATACTGCGGCCATACGATTATGCGCCCTTTGTATCTGTGCCGGGAAGTATGCATTTTGCGTTCCTAATTAGCACTTCCGCATCCATAACTAGCGCATAACTCAGAGCTTGCGGTCATAGCGTGTCACTCAGAATACATTAAAAGCGGATGTCTCGCGTCTTCGCTCCACAAACGTCCCCGGAATGCCTTCGCAAACATATGTTCAGCAAGTGCCACTGACATTTATGTGGGACATATCTCTTGTTAAATTGTTAATACGACACTTAATTAATTAATGAGTCTGTTGGTGGCACATTGTGAGTTGTTTGCTTGTTTGTTTAGGGTGCTTTATATTATAAAAGGTTTTGGATGGATTTATGAAATTTACACATAAATCACATTAGTACAACAGGGAATTAAATTAACTGCTAGAATAGGCAGAGTTTCCTTGTATACTATGTTTCAAGAAATACTTTTTAAACAAAAAAGTTTACTTTAATTTATATTTATCCTCATCCTCATTATCATTAACGAAACTATCCCATAGTGGCAGATTTCGAGACAGGAGATGCTTTTAATTTTATGGAGTAAGGTTCTCAGACCTAAGCCCAACCTTTTACAGTCTCATTAGACAGGGACATACGGTTTAAAGTGGATTCAAAACCAAAAAAAAAAAAATTTCACCACCGGGACTCGAAGCAGAAACCTGTGGCACTGAGCGCCAGAGAGTTAGGCCTATAAGCCCCTTTTAATTTGTATTAATTCCAGTAAATATTTGTATTCTAAATTATACAGAGTCTAAATTAAATTAATAAAATGCGTACATTTGTTAAAGTACTTTTATTATTAAAAATATCTAAACATTTCTACATAATTTATTCGGTAATGTGGAATTTACTTCTATGAATTAATTCTATTCAAATTTTTGCTTTAAAATTTTATTGCAAATTTTTGCTAATTTAGATTGATTTTTATTAATTAATTAAATATTTGTATTGTAACTTATACAAAGTCTAAAATAATTAAAAATATTTACATAAGTCGAAAGTATTTTTATTATTAAAAATATTTAACTTATTTGATAATGTGGAATTTGCTTGTATTAATATAATCTATTCAAATTTTTTGCTTTAATTTACATATGTTAATTTCTTAAAACAATTTCCATGAGAAGCGTTAGTTAAATATTAGTCCAAACCATAATGGACACTGCGGCTATACGATTATGCGCCCTTTGTTTCTGTGCCGGGGGGAAGTATGCATTTTGAGTCCCTAATTAGCACTGCCGCATCCATAACTAGCGCATAACTCAGAGCTGGCGGTCACAGCATGTCACTCAGAATTCATTAAAAGCGGATGTCTCACATCTTCGCTGCACAAACGTCCCCAGAATGCCTTCGCAAACATATGTCCTGCAAGTGCCACTGACATTTATGTGGGACATATCTCTTGTTAAATTGTTAATGCGACACTTAATTAATTAATATGTCTGTTGGTGGCACATTGTGAGTTGTTTGCCGGTTTGTTTAGGGTGCTTTTACATTGCAAAAAGCTTTTGGATGGATTTATGAAATTTACACATCTATCATATTAGAACACCCTGTAATTAAATTATCTGCTAAAATAAGCAGATAATGTAATACAGTTTCCTTGTATACCATGTTTCAAAAATATTTTTTAAGCAACAAAAACTTTACTTTAATTTATATTTATCATCATCATCATTATCAATGGCGGAACTACCCCATGGTGGCAGATTTCAAGCGAAAAGATATTTTTGATTTTATGACGTAAGGCTGTCAGCCCTACGCCCAACGCTCTACAGTCTTATTAGAATGGGACATCGGTTTAAAATGGATTCCAAGCTCTTACAAACAACCATGTGACCGCCGGGACTCGAAGCCGAAACCTGTCGCACCGAGCGCCAGAGCAGTAGTAACTCGGCCATCAGACCCCTTTAATTTATATTAACTCCAGGAAATATTTGTAATGTAACTTATACAATGTCTAAACTAATTTAAAAATATTTATGTTAGTTGAAAGTACTTTTTTTATTATTTAAAATATCTAAACTTACTTTAACCAACTGTGTAAAGAACCCACTTTTAACATGCGGTTTAAAAGATGATTCCAAACCACTACAAACATCCATGGTACAACCGGGCTCAAAGCCGAAATCTGTAACACCGAGCGCCATAACAGTAATCACTCGGCCATCAGACGCTTTAATTTATATTAATTCCAGGAAATATTTGTATTGGTACTTGTTCAAAGTCTAAACTAATTAATAAATATTATTAAAAATATCTAAATTTTATACTTAATTTATTCGATAACGTGGAATTTACTTGTATGACTTTAATCTATTGAAATTTTTGCTTAAAATTATATACAGTAAGTTTTCGCCACACTTTCCATCAGCAGCGTTAGTTAAATATTAGTCCAAACCATAATTGGATACTGCGGCTACACGATTATGCGCCCTTTGTATCTGTGCCTGAGGGAAGTATGCATTTTGCGTCCCTAATCAGCACTGCCGCATCCATAACTAGCGCATAACTCAGTGCTGGCGGTCACAGCGTGTCACTCAGAATTCATTAAAGGCGGATGTCCCCGTCTTCGCTCCGCAAACGTCCCCGGAATGTCTTCGCAAATATGTGTCCTGCAAGTGCCACTGACATTTATTTGGGGAATATCTCTTGTTAAATTCTTAATGCGACACTTAATTAATTAATGTGTATGTTGGTGGCACACTGTGAGTTGTTTGCCTGTTTGTTTAGGGTGCTTCTTTACATTACAAAAAGGTTTTGGATGTATTTATGGAATTTACACATGTATCATATTAGGACACTGGAGAGTTAAATTATCTACAAAAATAAGCAGAGTTTTGTTGCATATTTTTTTCTGCTAGTAGAGATTTAAATTTCGTGTTATAAGTTTAGAAATGGTAAAAATATAAAGGTATATAGTTAAAGGTAACTTGTTCTAAAAATATAAAATAATTTGTCTAAATTTATATGTTTTAATTCCTAGAACATTAAAAATATATTTATAAAAGAAATAATCAAAATCATTAAAATGAAAGAAATACATTAAAATGCATTAAAATCAAAATTAAGAGTCTTTTAGTGACAATAGAATTAAAAATGTTTTGTGGAAATTTATTAGTAGACTTTAATGTCTTAATTATCTTTACCTGTAAAAGCATCTTCGTTAAGAAGGTAACACTCAGAAATTAAATTCGTGAAATCGTTTTTAGGGAATTCGTTTATGTTAGGTAATTTTAAAAATTTGCTTATAAATATTTTTTACGGTCTCTTAAAATATTTGTTTATTAAACATGTGTTGAAAATTTTCAATTGAAATATTTCCTTCTGAACAAAATATTTTTAACTTTCATAATAGATGTGCAAATCTATCGCGGATTTATGAATAAACGATTTACATTAATTTCTCTCCGAATTTGATAAAGACAATTTTTCCCCCTCTTTCATGAAAATTCCTTCCCTTTGTTTCTCTTTTGATATAAAATGACGCATTGTATAACCCTTCAAGAGACATAATGATGTTGGAAAGGGTAAATTAAAATTAAGGCCTTCTCTTTCGCAAACCTAAATGTTGGATTCCTCAATTTAATACAACATATACGTAATTGTTTACTTTACAGGGGTTAATGCCAACTGTATAATGCTTAATGCCAACTTTTACAGGATGTTACTGAAATATTAAACACCCATTCATTAACATGTTGAATAGTTTTGCTACTTTGAAACATTTCTAACCTGAGAAAGATATATTTTTTTTCATTTCCCTTTCTTTTTATTTTTTTAATATAAAATAATGCATTGTAAAACACTTCAAGAAACATTATTATGCCGAAAAGGCTAAATTAAAATTAAGGCCCAAACCTAAAAACCCAACTTAAATGCTGTCTTCCTCAATTTAAAAATATTATAGAGGTCATTGTCAAATCTACAGTGGTTTATACCACTTTACAGAGATAAATGCTAACTTTATAGTCAGCTACTTGAAAAATTGTAAACTATTTTTTTAAACTTTCATAAAAATTCCTTCCTTTGTTTTTAATATAAAATAACTCATTGTTGTATAGTCCTTCAAGAAACATTATGATGCTGTAAAGGCTAAATTACAAAGGCCTTCTCTTTCGCAATCCTAAAACCTAATCTAAATGTTGGCTTTTTCAATTTAAAAACATTAATTGCCAACTTTATAATGTTAAAGGCAGCATGTTAGTAAAATATAAAAACATACATTCATTAACATGTTGAACAGTTCTGCTATTTTCGAAACATTTTTAACTTCTATAAGATTATTTTTTCAGTCTTTTTCATAAAAATTTATTTCCTTCTTTTTTCTTTTTTAATAAAATAACGCATTGTATAACCCTTCAAGAAATATTGTAATGCTGAAAAAGCTAAATTAAAAATTAAGACATCATCTTTCTCAAACTAAAACCTAACCTAAATGCTGGCTTCCTCAATTTAAAACATCACAGGCGTAATTGTCAACTTCACATGGGTTAAAGCCAACTTTATAGTGTTAAATGACCACTTTACATGATGTTACTAAAATATTTTTTTTTCTTTCTAATAAAGCTGGTAAACACAGACAGCTTTATCTTTTGATGCCTTAAGGCAAGTGCTGCACAGACGTACTCACTTTGCATTACCCAGGGAGCACGTGTAACTTGAAGATAAGCCACGCACGCGGAGTAGCAATGCCCCCGCAACCCTCTACGATCCTATTAGACCGGGACCTACTTTTTAAAGTGGATTCCGAACCACTACAAACAACCATGGCACCGCCGGGACTCGAACTCGAAACCTGTTGTAGAGAGCGCCAGAGCGCTAGCCACTCGGCCATTCAGTCCATGCCACTAAAATATAAAAACATCCATTCATCAATATGTCGAACAATTCTGCTATTTTAAAAATAGTTCAACTACATTTTGAACTTGAATGAAATCATTAAATCTAGAGAGTTCAACGACATAGATCCCTGATATCCCTAGTGATTAACGTGTTTGCATTATGAAGAGCCAATGTTCCAAGCCGGAAAGGGGAACTGAACCTAAATTTTCTGTGTCTCATTGGATGAAAACCTAATAAATCTGTAGGCTGGAAATTATTGTCAAGCAATCCTCAATATAAGCATTTCTCAAATTGAATAGAAGGTATATCCACTGTATTTGAGAGGATGGTTGTATGGTAAGACTTCACGAATAACATTGTGTATAGTCCTTCCAAACTGTTCCATCAGAAATAAAAGCAGACTTTCCAAAATTGTGCTCTTATTATAAAATGTCCAACAATCTTAGTCAATTCATGAATATGATGTACACTAGAATAAAAAAGCATAAATGCAACTTAGGTTTGATTTGGTTTGTTGCTCTACGTTCATTTTTTGCAAACATTAGGTTAATTAGACCGTCAGGGCCCTACAGTTTCAAGTAGACCTACAGTTTCAAGTGGATTCCGAACCACTAACAAATATACAGTCCCAAGCCAGGATTCAAAAATGAAGCCTGTGGCCAAAGGCAAAAAGGAATCATTAAGGATATTAGTATCTACATCGTTATCTATGTAGGTTTATTTACATCACTGAAGTTAAAAATGTTTCTAAAGTAGCAGAACTATTCAACATATTGATGAATTGAAGTTTCTATATTTTAATAACATCCTGTAAAAAAACGCTAGCCACTTGGCCATCAAGCCGCCTGCAAGGGAGAGAAAATATTTGCTTTTAATATCTATTTTATATCTTCTTTCAATGTAACATAGATCCTATTATGGAAGGCATATATTTTATTTTAAGCGTACAAGAAAATATTTCAATGTATACAATGTAAAAATCATAATAAAAACGCCAATATATTAATAAAAAAAGTTGTAGTAAATTTTTATCTCCATAAATAATGCTTCAGGGACTTCGTGCTCAATAAAAAATAGATTTCCAAAAAAATCTAATTAGCTTTTTATTTTTTTAAATTTTTAATTTTTAATTTTAAACTTGTATTGAACAAGCCGTTTGCGATTAATGCACATTCGAAATTTGTTTTTCTCTCTCAAAATTGCATGAATACTTTTTCTTCGTCTGCAGTATTTTTCGTAAAAACATTCTTATCAGAACGAAACTTCGAAACTTTTATTAAATACAATATTTTTATTGAATGCAAAATGAAAAAAAAAAAATGTAAATGTATTGTCTATGTACATAGTGAATATTAATTAAAAAGTTAGAAATACAATGCTTACAATTAAAGAAATGCCTTTCGAGTTGACCATTAGTGTTTCAGGTTATTAGTGTTAAGGAGGACGAGGGTTAATATCCGTATTTGTAACTTTACAGTTACTGCATTGAAAACGAATCAACTTGATTGAGAATGAGACAGGTTATCTTGCATCGGATGAGTGTGTAGCCTATTGTATTTGTACTACAATGAGAAACTCAAATGTCGAAACTGAAAACATTCGCTAGCCAATTGTCCAACAGGCCACATGCAACGTAAGGGAAATGATTGCTTTTAATATATACTTTATAACTTCTTTCAATGTAACATAGATCTTATTATTATGAAGTGAATATAAGTATTTTAAGCATACAGGAAAGCATTTTAATGTATAAAATGTAAATATCGTAACAATAACGCCAATATATTAATAAAAAAAAATGTAGAAAAACTTTTATCTGCATAAATAATGTTTCAGGGACTTCGTGTTCTGAATAAAAAAAGTTCCCACTTCATTTTTGTTTGTAAATTATTCTTTCAATTTTCTAACACTATCCATTTTAATCAGATATGCCTGCGAGTAAAAAATGAAGCTCAGTTCGAAAACAGATGTTTAAACTTTTCAGAAATCTATTCCCCCGCCGATTTTAACATTAAGTCTTTCTTTTGAAAGTGCACGCGAAAAAGCTTAAAACGAAAATTAGTCTTTCCCTTGTAAGCCGAGATAACAGAAAAAGAAAATGAATCAAAGTTCTCTTGGAATAGAATTTTCCAATATACCCGAAAATAAACCAGTACAATGCTGTACACAAAGAGACGCATTCAGTTATTTCTCGCCCAATTTAAGCCTTTTTTTCTTCCATTTAATCTACAAAAATTTACAATACCCAAAGAGCTACGAGAATTGTGAGAAAAAATTATCTGGATAGGAAATATTTCGTTATTCTTCGTTCTAAATAGATTAAAAAAAATCTAATTAGCTTTTCTTTTTTTTTTTTCATTTAATTCTGAACTTGCACTGAAGAAGTCGTTTTCGATTAATGCACATTCACATATTTATTTCAGTTTCTTCTATTAGCACACACTCTCCCTATATATATCTTGTTCAAATTTTCAATCGTTAATAAAATACTTTTTTTTTTATTCATCCACTCAAGTTCAAATACCTTTTTTTTAACTTGTAGTGGATGACACTTGATGTTAATACAGTTTTTTTAAAAATATTAGTTCAGTAATTAAATTTAATTAATTAATTTTAGTTTTTTTAGATTTAAATTGCATATAGATGGCGCCAAATAAACCTAAAAAATGAATGAAAATTATTTATAAAGGACTTTGCAATACAGTGAAAAAAAGTAGGAATTGACATTAAAAATATTTTTTTAAATTACTTGTTTTAGCAGATGATTTAATTCCCTGGTATACTAATATGATAATGTGTAAATTTCCTAAACCCATCCGAAACCCTTTTTATAATGTAAAGAAGCACCGTAAACAAACAAGCAAACAACTCACAATGTGCCACCAACAGACTCATTAATTAATTAAGTGCCGCATTAACAATTTAACAAGAGATATGTCCCACATAAATGTCAGTGGCACTTGCAGAACATATGTTTGCGAAGGCATTCCGGGGACGTTTGTGGAGCAAAGACGTGAGGCATCCGCTTTTAATGAATTCTGAGTGACACGCTATGACCGCCAGCACTGAGATATGCGCTAGTTATGGATGCGGCAGTGCTAATTAGGGACGCAAAATGCATACTTCCCCCCGGCACAGATACAAAGGGCGCATAATCGTATAGCCGCAGTATCCATTATGGTTTGGACTAATATTTAACTAACGCTGCTGATGGAAATTGTGGAGAAAACTTACCGTATGTAATTTAAGGCAAACATTTGAATAGATTAAATACATACAAGTAAATTAAACACTTTCGAATAAATTAAGTATAAATGTTTAGGTATTTTTAATAATAAATTATTTTAACTAACGTACATATTTTTTTTTTTAATTTAGTTAGACTTTGTATATGCTACATTACAAATATTTTTAGAATTAAAGGGGCCTGAAGGACGAGTGACTAACGCTCTGGCGCTCGGTGCCATGGATGTTTGTAATGATTTGGAATCGACTTTAAACAGTAGGCCTCGGTCTAATAGTACTATAGAGTGTTGGGCGAAGGGTTGACAACCTTATTCCATAAAATTAATGGAAATGTATGGAAATCTGACACCAGGGGTTAGTTTCTGATGCTGTTACATAAATTAAAGTAAAGATTTGATGTTTAAAAATGTTTCTTGAAAAAAATGATTTTAGAGTTCGTAATAAAAAAATCTCGCTTGTTGCCTCAGGTTTTTGGGTTAGAGTCCCAGAGAGTTCCATGGATGTTTTCCGTCGTTTGGAATCACCTTAATACAATAGATTCCGTTACGTATAAAATTATACACTCATGCCCATAAATTAAGCATAATTCAGAATCACACAGAAATTGAACTCTAAAATAAAAATTTCCCCCTGTAGAATTATCACACACATCTTGAAAGAAGAATATGCAAATTAAAGGAAACCACCAGATTGCGCGGATAGTACGTCACAATGACGAGAGTGTAAGAGAGTGGTATATAAAGAATGGTGGCAAAGAAGTAATATTGTTCACAAGCGCTTTAAAAGCCTTTCAGTGCAATAACCGCATAGTTATGGCACAAAGGAAGCATTTGGATGATTTTTTACGTGATAGAATTATCGGACGACTGGAATGTAGACGTACCCAGCTGGAAGTATCCGAGGAACTTGGAATCGCCCAGAGTGTCATCTCCAGGCTTTGGCAACGATTCCAAGATGATGGTAATGTGAGTAGATGTTACAGCACAGGTAGCCCCCGAGTTACAACGCCAAATGAAAACCGGTATTTAGCAGTTACTGCCAAAAAGAAACAGACGGAGCACAGCATCGGACCTGTCTCGTCAGCTCTCTTCAGCTACCGGTACGACAGTTTCAAGGCAGACCGCGTACAGACGCTTAGGGCACATTGGTCTATATGCTCGTAGGCCTGTTAGATGTGTTCCACTTACCGCACTCACAGTCGCCTGCGATAAACCTGGAGTAGAGAGCATGCATTGTAGACACCGCAACAGTGGTCTGGTGTGATGTTTTCCGACGAGTCCAGGTATAGTTTGCCCTCTGATTCTCGCCGGACTTTCATATGGAGAGCTCCAGGTACCCGTTACCACCATGAGAACACTATTGAACGACACCGTTACGGTGGTGCATAATGGCTCGTTTGGGGAGGAATTATTCTTGGTTCCAGAACTGACCTGCATGTTCAGAGTGTAACGATGACAGACCACATCTATTCTTGGTTCCAGAACTGACCTGCATGTTCAGAGTGTAACGATGACAGACCACATCTATGGGGATGCCATTCTGGAACAACATGTACGTTTGTTTCGGGGCGCCATGGGTGCTGAATTTCTTTATATATGACAACGCCCGTTCTCACCGTGCAAACATTGTAGACGAATGCCTTCAATTGGAGGATATCACCCGTATGGATTGGCCAGCATACTCACCGGACTTGAATCCAATAGAGCATGTGTGGGATATGCTTTGGCCGACGAATAGCAGCCCGTCAGCCCCCTCCCAGCTGTCAACTGAAACTTCGGAGGGCATTGCTTGATGTGTGGTGTAATATTCCCCAAGATCAGATTGATAATTTGATACTCAGCATGCCTAGGCGTTGTAAGGCCTGTATTGCATCGTCCGGGAGACATACTCCATATTAACCATCATACTAATTTATACTTTTTTTTTGTAAATAGGTTCTTTTTTTTTTTGAAATTTGCACCAGGGAGTAAAAATCGCAATTTTTATTAATTATGTCAAACATATAGCATCTTTTATGCTCTTTACCTTTTGTTTAATAAATAGACTTTACAAATAAGTCAAATTTGTTTTGCTCCTGTCTCTTTCTTTGCCCGAACTTCATTATCCTTAATTTATGGACATGAGAGTACTTTTGGCCTTTATAGAAATTTCACAACTCTTAGAGAATCTATCATTATAATTATATGATACATGTATCGCATCTTTCATTATATTATTATTATTATTACTGTTACTATTACTATTATTATTACTATTACTACTTTATTTTCTCTATTAAGTAGTTTTTTTAATTATTCAATTTTTTATAGGCGAAACGAAAAAATAAACAATTAGATTGCTAATAGGAATGGTTGCAGCTAGATTGATAGAATAAGTAAAATAACAAACGATCTGACAACTCAAATACAAATATACATATTTTGTTAAATATATTTTTCAAAATATTAAATTAATACAAATAAAATTCTTTGCTTCCACCAGATTTAATATAAGAATCAGAATCAGAATTCTTTGCTTGAAGAATATAATAACTGTATTCTCAGAATGTTCCTATCATCCCAATCGCAAAGAAAATAATACATCTGAATCGGTATTAGTCGGTAGTTTGAAACATAAAAAAATATATATAAATATGATTTTAAATCAATTTATTTGAACCACGAGAAATATTTCTGAGAAATTCGATAACAAAATAAATACAATCGGAAAATAAGATAGTAATCACCGTCGTACGATTTCAAATAGAGAAAGAACTACAAATACCTCAAGAGCCTTAACTTTATCGTTTTGTAAGCCAAGAAATATCCACGAAACTAAAGTTCACCGTCAGACTTTGCCATCAAAATCAATCCGAAAAACAAATAGAAAAGCAATACTTTTGGCTCTTCGATATTATTTTTCCGTGAGTATTATTTCCCTCGCGATAACATCAATTGTTAAGATAACACCATCCATTTTACGCTTTTGTGCTTCCCACTTTTTTTTTCACATACCCTTCATTCTTTTTTATTCATCATTTTTCATGAGTTTTATTGAGCGGTCCTGCGGAGTTTGTCTTTTCATACGTTAATCCGATCTGCGATAAAGAAAAAGAAATGATTTGTTGAGCAGATTAAGATTGATTTTCTTTCTTCCGCAGGAAAAATAATTATGTGAAAGATTAAAAGAGATAATGTCAGATTCCCGCATGTTTCTCTGCATTGAGCGAATTCAGCAGATTCTATGAGCATGAAGTATAGGATGACTCTGGGCTGCCGTATATCATATCCAGTATGGTGACGATGTTGATAAAGTGTTCTAATTCAGTTAATATGTGGGTCAGTAAAATAGTTAAAATAATAGTTAAATTATAAATAGCTTTGCGAGTTTTAATTTTATGGATACTTAAATGTATTTTTTTAAATTATTAAATAGTTTTTTTTCATATTACTCGTTTAAAAATCTATAATAATAAAAGTAATATATCTTAGAAATATTGAGTACTTTTATTTCACGACATCTGTTTAAGGAGAAAATATATAAGTATAAAGTTAGTAATTTTATAATTAAAGTTTAAATGGAATTAAAATATACATTTTTTTTATATTTATAAATTAACATTCATACCCATATATAATTACATATACGCATGATGGATTAGAGAACATGCGTTCAGAACCAAATAAATAAATTATAAATAACAATTAAATAATTACATCATAAATAACAATTAAATGAATATTCGTTAATGCTTTAGATTAAAGTTAAAAAAATTAAAATTTATCAAGAAGTAATTAAGGAATTAATTTGAATATAACAGTAAAAAATTAAAAACTATTTTACTTAAAAATCGATTTATTTTAAATCTAAAAATAAACATTACTTGGAATTAAGTTTAAATTTTTGATAGCACTCCTCTTTTCACTCATCACTTTAGCAAAACAGCTTAAAAATTTTAAATTGGATAAAAGAAGCAATAACTTTTGTACGATTTCAAATAAAATCATTAAACTATAAATACTTCAAATACAAATGTACACATTTTTTAAAAAGTATATTTAAAAAAAAGTGTTAAATATATTTTGTAACAGAATATAATATCAACCAACAAATAATCAATAGGTATTATTATAATCTATTTATCAGTCGTTTGTTTTAAACATAAAAAAAATTGTTTTGAATCAATTTATTTGAACCAAGAAATATTTCTTACAAATTCGATAACAAAATAAATACAATCGGAAAATAAGATAGTAATCACCGTCGTACGATTTCAAATAGGAGCAAAGAACTACAAATACCTCAAGAGCCTTAACTTTATCGTTTTGTAAGCCAAGAAATATCGTGAAACTAAAGTTCACCGTCAGACTTTGCCATCAAAATCAATCCGAAAACAAATAGAAAAGCAATACTTTGGCTCTTCGATATTATTTTTCCGTGAGTATTATTTCCCTCGCGATAACATCAATTGTTAAGATAACACCATCCATAGGTTACGCTTTTGTGCTTCCCACTTTTTTTCACATACCCTTCATTCTTTTTTATTCATCATTTTTCATGAGTTTTATTGAATGGTCCTGCGGAGTTCGTCTTTTCATACGTTAATCCGATCCGCGATAAAGAGAAAAAATGATGTATTGATCAGATTCACATTGGTTTTTCTTTCTTCCTCAGGAAAAATAATTATGTGAAAGATTAAAGATAATGTCAGATTCCCGCGTGTTTCACTGCATTGAGCGAATTCAGCAGATACTGCTGAGCATGCAATAAAGTATAGGAGCCCTCGGGGTTGTCGTGTATCATATCCAGTATGGTGAAGATGTTGATAAAGTAGTCTGCTCAGTTAATATGTGGGTCCGGTAAAATAGTTAAAATAATCGATATCGTATAAATAGCATTGCGTGTTGGAGTTTTATAGGTAAATAAATTCATTTTTTAAAATTATTACATAGTTTATTTTAAATTACTTCGTTAAAAAATCTATAACAATAAAAATAATATAGCTTGTATAAATTGAATATTTTTATTTCTTCAATGGTATTAACTATGTAACTTATGAGAAAATTTGTAAGTATGAAATTATTAATAAAAAATTAAAAGTTTAAATTGATTTGTAAATAACTTTTATTTTGTATATATTTATATAGCTATATGAACAATTCAACCCAAATATAGTCACATAACCTCACAATGAATTAGAGAATAAGTGTTCAAATCAACATCAACAAAATTAAATAAACATTTTTTTAACACACTTTGTAAACAGCAACATACAGACCAAGTCAAAGGCTCGTGTGGGCTCATGGAATGAGGAGGAGGTCAACTGTTGTGATAGAGGACTTGTAGGTAGAACTCTGGCTTGGCTCCACTGACTTTTTACGGGGTAGGAATGTACGTCCTACATCCGACTCTCTACAGCCATACTAAATAAAATTAAACTTATAATAAATTGATTATAAGGTTTATTATTTGCTTGCCATAAATGTAAACACATCTATTAGGTAATGTCTTTTTATAATTATCTTATATATGCATAGACTTACTATTATTTATTATTATTATTATTTTTATTTTCAATTTCTTTCTAGTTTATTTTTTTTTTTAATTATTCGTTTCTTACAGGAGAAAAATAAATAAATAAAACAATCTATGGTCAATTCAAAAAAAAATATACATATTTTGATAAAAATATAAAAAATATGTTAAATATATTGAATCAATACAAATAAATTGTTGTTTGCAGAATATACTTACTGTATTCTGCTAATTTTCAAATTATTCGAATCGAAAAATATTAAAATACTGAATCAGTATTAGTCACTTGTTTGAAACATAAATAAAAAATTATTTTGAATCAATTTAAATTGTATTTAATAAAAGGTAATTTTTATAACGTATATAATAAAGGCAATTTTGATTATATAATTTTTTTGTGTAGATGTTTTTATTAAAAATAAACAAAAATTTCATGCAGATGTATTATAGGTGTGGGATTTCTATTAACTCCCTCGTTTGTTTCTTATAATTTATTTAGAATCATCTTTTTTTTTTTTAAAGTTGAAAAACGTATGATTGTTTTTACATTCTTTAATTAGCAAATAAGGGCATTAAATTAGGTTATACTTATTTTTATTGTATACTTACTCATTTGGTTATTATATCAAAGCTTATTCAAATATATATTTTATTATTTTAATAATTTGTTTAGAAAGAAATTTTAAAAAAGCTGAAAAGATGTAATTGTTTTTACATTTTTAAATAAGTGAAATAAGTAAATACGTAATTAAAATTAGGTTATAGTTATTATTATTGTATAATCATTTAGTTATTATGTTAAAGTTTAGTAATATATATTAACTATATATATATATATATATAGAAGACCCGGCCACGCGTTGCTGTGGCTTTCTTGTATTTCGTTCAATTATTAGATACTATAATTGGTATTGTTAAGGAAGTGGTTGGTAAAGAATGATGATAAGATCAAATTAAGTTTCAACGAATAGAAAATGTTTAATTTTTATTAATTTAATGAATGAGGTAGATAATGTTGATTTTTAAGACTGTTTTATAATTATTTTACCTAATATACTTTTTAATAATCATTACTTTCATTTAACTAAGAAATGAACAATATTTCTTGTTAGTCTGTCTTTCGTCGAAATAAATAAATTCTCGAACACGTGAGCATGCAACATACAGCTGCCCATGGGAGAAACACGGATTCTGAGGTTAGATTTTTTGGTGGTCGTTTACTGAAAATGATAATTGAAAAAAATACAATACAATTAAAATAAAATCAGGGATATAATAAGACTAAAATAACTTTAAAAAAATTCACAATAAAATACAAATGCAAACGATCGTTTAAGGTACACGAACACCTTCGAAAGAATGTTTTTGAAATTTTTTATCTTTGCATTTTTTGAATTGAATGTATCTAAAAATAAATTTTGAAAATTTCATTATTATTTTTTTAATTTTTATAAGCTAAAATAAGGGTAAAAATGGCCAAAAATTGATACTGTTACAAAACCTGAAATCAAATCAATATTTTTAAATTTCTAAGTTTGTACTAACATTTTACAGTGAATAGACCTCTGGTAAATTTATATCTTTATTATTTATTATTTTGTGCTAGTTTAAATGCTGTCGACACAAAAATTCTTCCAAAATTTGCATGTAAATCAAGTTTAATAATTGAAATAAAAAATATTTATGTAGCTATAATCATTTCAGAGATCTATTCCCTGTAAATATTTATGAAAAACATAAATACAAAGTTTTGTAGCATTTGGATCAAAATTACTTGTGTTATGGTGTTTCACATGAAAACAAAAGCATAAAAATTCATTCTGAGTAAAAAGCTAAAAACAACTTTTAATTAGATATATTACTTTTAAAAATGTTGTAAATATATTATAATGCCATTGAAATCAAGTTCATAGTCTTATTTATTAAAAAATATAGTTTGGTTTTTCCTTAAAGCTGTAAATATTTTCTGAGCTTTGTTTTGAAAAAGTTAAAATTTACTCGACAAACTTTTTTTTACAACTTCCTGCTATTTGCAAAGGCTTTTTAATATGAAATGACCTGAATTTAAAATATTTAACCTTTTTTGCAAGTGTTTTGATTAAATATATTCAAAAACCTTTGAATTTCACATAAAAATTTCAACTTTACTATTCTTTATACAATTTATTCTTTAAAATATGGATAAATATTGCAAAAATGTGATATTGTTGCAAAATTTTATAATTCAAAAATAAATAAAACATGAATAGTTTTTTTCCTTTGCAAAGTATTTTTATGCTGGGAATATCCTTATGTAGGTAATATACTGTTTTCAAATTTATATCTCAATTATTTATACATTTTTTTGTATGCTTAAAGTTTGTCAACACAAACTTTTTTTTTTTTACAAATTTACAAAAATTCTTAGTTTAAAAACTAAAATAAAAATAATTTATGAATTTAGGTTAATTTCCATGTTCTATTCCTTTCATACATTTAAAGAAAATTTACATGAAGTTTCAAAGCATTTAGAACAGAAATATTTTTATTGTGATGTTTTGAATGAATACAAAATGCATAAAAATTCAAATAAGAAATAATTAAAACCAACTTTTTAAATATAAATAAAAACAAATGTACATACATAAAAATGTTATTGAGCTTTAAATTCTCCTTTATTAATATAAACACTTATTTATTTGTTTTGTTTTCTTTAAATAACTTCCAATTTAAAAGTACCATTTATCAATTTTCTTCGACAATATTTAAATCACTCAAATCTATAACTCAAATTCTTTGTTTTCCAAATAACAAAAAGTTTTTTAAATAAAATGTCCTTGATTTTCAACTTGCAACTATTATTACCATATAAAATTTTAATGTTATCAAATATCAAATAATTGATTACTTCATTTTCCCACTTTTCAAAAAAAAATCCTTAAAATTCATCATCTTTCTTTAAAAATTATATTGTCTATATTATATTATCTTGTTAGATCACATTTCATTTTAGAATTCTTAATCAAATACAACACATGTTGACAAACTTTAAGCATAGAAAAGTTCAATGTTTTGATTCACAACTTTTCATTCAATATATTTTATTCCAATTCAAATTCAAACTTCGAAAAAAAAAAATATTGATAATCAAACCAGGTAATACTTACATACATTTGATTTATTTCTCATAGAAATAATATAAATTTCATACAATATAATTTTCCCAAAATTTAAAGTAGTACATAAAACAATAATATTCAGAACATGAGAATTTTAGGGTTATGTAGTACAGGCATCGAGACACGGCGCCATCCTTTTATTGTGGTATATCTTTCGTCTGTGGTGGAAACAAACTTTTTACTCCAACGATGAAATTAGTGTAAATAAGAATTCTGTAATTAATTATCGAAATAGCAATAAAATAGTCATTATATTGTTCAAAAAATGAAGCTACGAATGCCTCTAATTGCAGTATTGCAACCCTAAGGAAATTGGCGAAAATTCAGGGTTGCAAGATTGGCGCCTTCCTCAATGGTAGATTTTTAACGATTGTTGCCACTACATTGGTTTGCCAAAGAAATTTTAAAAATATTTAGGGGTGCGCCACCCTTATCACTTAGGGTTTAAAAATAGATTACGACCGATTCGCAGACCTACTAAATATGCACAAAAATTTTCATAAGAATCGGTCGAGCCGTTTCGAGGAGTTTGGCAACAAACACTGTGACACGAGAATTTATATATTAGATATTAATATATATATTAAATCATGCATTTCAAGTAGTATAATTTGAAAAATCTGCTAAAAATTGGTTGTAGTAGACTCCATTTTTGATTTTTGAAACAAATTTTAAATGTAAACCCTATGTTTTAATAATTTAACTTTAATAAATAGTATGAATATATTTTTGCTGTTTAAACATAATATAATAAAGTACAAAGAACATTTAACATCTTAGCATTAATTTAGTTTTATATGACAAATTAAATAAATCAAACTTCTTATAAAATTTTTATAAAATTTCTTCTATAATTTAATTTCTAAACCAATATTGCTGAGTAAAATAAGAACCGTAAAATTGTTTAGATAAAATATTATGAAAGTAATAAATCTATACATTTCATTAAACAGAGCAATTCGCTGCACAAACTCACATGCAGAAAAAAATCTTCAAATCACTTATTTAAAATTTGATTTTTAGTATTTTATATATTTTTTAATAAATAATATTTTTGTTCGAAATC
Source organism: Caerostris extrusa (assembly GCA_021605095.1). NCBI lineage: Eukaryota > Metazoa > Arthropoda > Arachnida > Araneae > Araneidae > Caerostris > Caerostris extrusa. Next base: position 49,482 of record BPLR01013094.1, read on the forward strand.
TATTATAATTGGAATTGATAAAATGTGTGATTTAATTTTTAGAAGTAATTATTTACTAGTGGAAAAATTATTCAACATTTATTAATCATGTACATGAAGTGAAAATTCCTCATGACATGCATAAAAATTGGAAAAAAATATGCATTTGCATTTGGCAAATAAATATAGTTTAATGTTTCAATCAATGCATTAATAATTCAATACATGATTACTTTTAAAATCATTCATCATGGATAGGCCTTTTAAACTACAATTTTAATCAACATCTAGAGAAACTTTGAATACTTTTATTTATTTTCAATAAATTATTATTTTGTTAAAGTTAATTATAATTTCAGTTTATAAATATTTTTAATTTATTTTTTTTTTAAATTTTTATTTATAGTAACTAAATAGTGCGACAAATTATTGGCTTTTTTAATTATTGTATTGATAGAAACTGTGCGGCACAATACAATTAATCGGGGTCGAATTGTAGAATTTTTTTAAAAGTTGTCAAAAAGCAAAAAATAAATTGTTATTTGCATTTGCTAGCATTTTACAGGAAAAAAATCAAAAAATTTTAATATTTCAATTAATACACTGATAAGTTAATAGATGATTATTTTTAAAATCAGCCATAATGAATATATGTCTTGAATTTTAATTTCAGCAAAATTTGTTGTGTGGATAGAAAATGAACGACAGAATACAAGAATTCTATTCCTTGGGACAGAAGTCTAAATTGTATGCCGTGAAATATTTATATAATCAAATTTTTGTATTATTTCTGTATTTAACTAAATATCAAAGATAATGTAATTCGAACTACATATGCTTTTGTTTGATCAGTCAACACCAAAACAAAGTATTTCTGCGCAAAATGGAATTCTCTCTGAAGTTCACTATTGAATTGGGAAAGTATGAAAGCAAACTTATTCGGCAGGGCACTTCAATTTTAGGTCGTCGCTTGACCATCGATTTTCGCGCCTGTCACCACCACATGTGGAGAAGTGAAATGACGTGCTTCCCAACTTCTTCAGGACGGAAGTTGATGTCCATTATTCATTGTGGAAGTTCGACAGACCCTACTTTCGACCTGTTGGTAGAGTTCCAAAAACGCACGGATTCAATGGATTGGGATTCGACTTCGATCAAGTTCTCTGTAGTGCAGTTTTATTTTTCTGCTGTTGAAGGTATGAAATAATTCCTTAGTCATTAAAATTGCATGTTATGACATACTCAAGTTGCTTACCTATTAAGAACTATTAAATGACTTTTGGGCAATATTTGTTAAATGATATTGAAGTATGGTTTGAAATATAATTTTTTTCAATATTACATTTCCTTTATATTAACTCTTAATATATTTTTTATTGATTTATGATAATCAAATTAAAATGCTGTAATATTTTGATGGTTAATTTAACTGGTATAAACTGTCCATTATAAAGGAAAGGTGAAAATATTAGAATTAAAGTTACGCTAGAATTTTTGTTTCATTAAGTATTTAAAGAATAATATATTAATTTAAACTATAATTATGATGCTAAATATATTTATATAAAATTACTATAATAATATTATAGTAATATTTTGGTAATTTCATTAAAATTTAGACGAGAGTTTTTGAATTATCGTGAAATTTTTTAGTTATATTTAAAATGGTAATTATCACATTGTTAAATTACACATACGTTAAACCATATAATTTGTAAAATAATAATTATTATTATTATTATGATTATTGCAAGTATTATTATGTAATAATTATTTTAGTAATTATATTACTATTATAATTATTATGATAATTATATTACTTTAAATAACAATAATTACTTGAAACATGTAATAATTATTTTTAATAAAAATTATATATTACTTGTTTTCTTCAGATGTGCATTAAGTAAAGTGTGAAGTTCATTAATGTCTACTATTTCTTAATATTAATTTATTTATAATTTTGCCTAAAAATTATATATTTTTAAGATAAATATTTATTGAAATTTGGACGAGAATTTTGAATTATCGTGATTTATTTAAGTTTTATTCTCGATGGTAATTATCACATCGTAAAATTACACGTTACAACAATTATTTTATGCTCACATTTTTTCAAATAAATAAATAAAATAAAATAACACTAAGACGAAAGATTTTATAACATAGAAAAAAATGCATGTAATGTAAAAAAAATAAATAAATAAGATTTAAAAGTTAAGGTAAAATACTTGATTCCAAATAAAAGATGAGAAAACTAGTTTCGTAGAATTTTTAATGTAATATGATGTGGTTTTCACTTTTGTTGGATAAAACAAAATCTTAAGTAATTGCAATTAATATTCTCAGTTGACTAATTTCAAATATTATGTAACTTTTAGATTTAATCAAAAGGCAAGGAATATTGATTTAAATGCAATTTAATCAAAATTCGTTCAACTTGAATCTATTGCTTCTTATTTTCCCCAAAAATATGTTGGGTACATATGCAAGTGTTTGGGGAATATGTTGCAATAATAAAGGTAGCAATGGAGTAAATAGAATGTCAAATTCAGATAGGATTTGGTTTGGGATGACATGTTTGAAATCAGCCAGCTACCTACCTGTCAGAAAGGACTGTGATATGTAGAAAAGGATATTAAGGAATAAGATGACATGTTGTGCAATGACGTTTTTGACATGCCATCATACGGTAATCCCTATCGTGAACGTGTATTTAAAAACATTCTGGGATATGAAGTATATTATGTGTATATAATGACATTTTCTTGTTTTTCACCATTAACAAAATTATTGTCTTCTTTAATAATTAATTAAAAATTACACTAATTTGGTATCAGGACAGTATTATTTATTATTAAAAATCTCTACATTATGATAATTACATACTGTACAGTAAAATTAAACAATTTAATTTTAATTTAAAATTTTACAACAGATGTGTTAATGTGGCTGCTCATATAATGTATTCTTTGTATTAAATTTTGTACGAATAAATATTATGTGGCATATTTTTTCTAATACTTAAAATTTCCCAATTTATTTTAATTAGACACATATTTTAATAGTGATATAAATGGGACTAGCAAAAAAACTAATAGAAACATTCTTATTCATTAGAATATAAATATATATGTGAGTGCAAATTTAAAAATTATTTTGAGACTGATTTTAGCTTTTATGCTTGTCATTTACTGAATTCTATAAATGCCCCATAAAATTAATTAAAAGAAATTTAAATTCAATTAAAACATGTAACTGTAAAATATATTATTAACATAAGTACATAATTAAATCATTAATTACATCAAATTAAGTACATAATTAATTCACTTTGACATGACAGAAGATTGTTACTATAAAATTTATGACTTTATAAATTGTTTTAAAACTCCTCCAAAATAATGACAGAATATCATTTTAAATAAACTTTATAATGCATATGATGTAAAATGATTAATTTTCCACTCTAAAGGCCTTCTTCCCTTAAATTTGTAATATTTTAATTGAACTTGAGGAACCCCTAACAAACCTCTTCCAACAATTTATTAAACCTTAAAATAATTAAGCATATTTCTAAACCAAGATTGTTCTAACAATCTAATGGTCTAATCAGTCTAAAATTTTAACTAACATTTGCTCTACTTCAAATGCATAATCAACTATTCAATCCTAATTTTCTTTAAAATAGCTCCATCCTTATTACCATTGATATTCTCATATTAAAAAAAAAAGTGGAACTGAATTTAGCTTTTTTGATTGTCATTTACTAAATTCTATAATTCATTTAAAAACTCAGAAAATAAGCTTAACAAAATGCAAAATATATTATTAAAAGAAGATAACTAAATCACTACGGTAAGACATCAGATTGTTACTATAAAATTCATGACATAAATTGTTTTAAAACTCCTTCCAGATATTAAAAGAATATCATTTAATTAAACATTATAATGTACATGATGAAAAATGATGAATTCTCCACTCCAAAGGCGTTCTATCACTTTAAATTTGTAATATCTTCATTGAATTTGTAAAACCCCAAGAAATCAACCAATTATTAAACTTAAAACAAATTAAGCATGTTTCCAAACCAAGATTGCTCTATCAGTCTAATGGTCCAAACAGTTCTTGAGTCCGAACAGTCTAGAGTCTACATTTAATCAACTTCAAATGAATATTCCACTATTAAATCATAATTTCCTTTAAAATGGCTCCATCATTATTACCTTGATATTATCATCATTAAAAAAATCTAAAATATTCTTATACAGTTGCTAAAGTAAAGTTTTATAGATAGATTATATCTGACTTTACTTGCTGTTTGGTCTGTACCTTTATATTGATTTACCAAAGCTAATTATATGAAGCAAACCTATGTCGTTATTACAATATTTTATATTTTGGTGGTCAAAATATTGATCTGGGTCGACACCAGTTGTTTTTCAGTGTTTTTAAATTTATTTATTTCTCCAAAAATAATTTACTTTATGACATTTATTTAATCTTGACATACAAATTTTCTGGTAATTGTAAGCATAAAAATGTGCATACTATTAATAACTTAAATAAATTTTAAGGATGAAACACTTTTATCATAAATTATATTATACTGTGACTATATTATGTCAATTAGTCATGTCATTATACTGTTCATTATTATGTCAATATTCTAGAATATATTATATGAATGAAGGAATACATATTAAGGAATTCTGAATTGATATAATAATAATAATATAAGTGTTAAGGGAATATTAAAGAAAATTCAAACAAAGATTTCATATATAGTTTGTTTTTCACACTTTGAAATTTTCACTAAAAGAAGCAAAAATATTTATACTTTCTTATATGTTTGGAATACATTTCGTTATGAACCTAACCATTCATAGATATCTGGCTACTGAAACAGCAAGGTGGATAATAGATTTTTTTCTCTATTGACATCTTTTATTGTGCAGAAAAAGATATAAAAGCAGAATGTAATCCCCGTGTACTCTTGCACAATCGGGCTGAAAGCCTCCAAAGAGAAAGTGCAAAGAAGTGTATCTTTTTTGTTTGTTTTTCATGTCTTGATGTTCAACAGATAGCGTTTGCCTAAGGTTTTTGTGTTAAGATGTAAGTTATTGTGGGTGGCAGTTTGCTAACAAAAAAAAAGAAAGAAATATTTTATTGGAGACCTTTAACATTTATGTTTCTTGTTCTTAATGCATAGTGATGGTAATACTTTTGAAACATAAGATGCTGTAAAAATATTTATATTACAATCAAGGTAAAAGAAATAATTTTCTGAAATTTCGATTTGCTTGTAACTTTTTTTTTTTTTTTTTTTTTTTTTACAATTTTACTCATCAGTGTTCTTTTTAAATCCCTACTATTAGTTCATACTCTCCTAAATATATCTTGTTCAAATTTTCAATCGGTAATAAAGTTTTATTCATCCACTCAAGTTCAAATGCATGTTTTGAAACTTGCAGTGGATGGCATTTTTTGATGTTAATACAGTCTTTTCAAATATTAATTCATTAATTAAATTTAATTAGTTAATGTTATTTTTTTTTAATTTAAGTGTCATGTATCTGCCAATAGATGGCGCCAGATGTAAGAGGAAAATGTCAACTTCATTTATAAAGGACTTTCTTCAATGTAAAAAAAAAAAGCAGGAATTTTTTTATATTACGTTTAATAATAAATTTAATTTACTGTTCTTCAAAACTATAATTTACATAAAATATATTTAGTATAATTTTTAACCATGAGACACTAGCAGTTAGATAGTTGTTAACGAAGTTTCTTTTGTTAAAACTTTCAAAATCTATAAATGGTTCTTTACATTGTTGTTACATTTTACTATGAAAAAAGAAAGAATATTTAACATATGTGGTAACATTTTATTATATATATGTTGGTGTTTTCTAACGATTAATACAAAACAAAGTAGTTATATCTTAAAATTATGTTAATGCACCTGGTTTGTATCATATTGTATTATGTTTAGTTAACACAAACTAATCACAACCGCCATCTGTATTATGTCTAATTTTATATTTAAACAAGTTATCGTTTCAGTACAGCATGTTATTGATCTATTAAGCAAAAGTAGGGGTTAATTAAACATAAGCTAATGTAGATAAATTCTGTTTAGGTTAAGAGTGTTTTTAAATTTAAGACTGGTCTTATTTATCAAAATATATGGAGGAAAAATTTAGATCCAGTCTTATCCGACAACAATCACTGGCCTTTATTGAAATATCAGATCAAGTGTGTATCAGATTACTAAACTAATGCGCTACAAAGTACAGAAGGAAAACTAATTATACCAAATAATCTAACTGAGACGTTTTACTAAGTTACAAGAAAGGTACAAAGAATACAAAAAGAGTTTTAATATAGTTAACTATTATTCAGTGATTGTTTTAACAAATCAATGACATTAGATAAGTTATAAAATGTATCAATTCAAGTCAGGTACATCTAGAATTTACAAATTGATTCATAATATGATCCTTTGAAATAAACATAAGATGTCCTCATTAAAAAAAGCCTTTATTTTTCTCGACATTGTGATATTATAAAATTATGATATTATAACTATGATATTGTATGATGATGATATTGATAATTGTAATGTTATAATATACATAATATTGTAAGATTATAAAAAATATTGCAATGCTATAAAATTATGATATTATACAAATGATATTGTATGATGATAATATTTATAAGGTTTTATATTATGGATATTGTAAAAATTAATTAATTAATAAAATGTTTTTCACTTGAAATTTGGAAAGCTGTCTATAGAAAATTGCGTAATTTATAAAGTATATTTGAAAAACATTATTTAAAATAACAATTATTATAACTTAAATTTTTTTTTTTTTTTCATTACTGCAATGCAAAAAAAAAAAAAAAAAAAAAGGGCTGGAACAAGTTAGAATATATAATATTTATGGAAGTTTGAGTTTAAGTATTGTAAACAAATCAGCATTGCAAAGTTTAAGTAAAGTATTGTAAAGTTTAAGTATTCGTTAAATATAACAGCATATGATAAACTGAATGTTAACTTTCTATGGATATAGAATATGTCTAAAATTGCTTCGTTTTCAATATACAGCAAAAGTCAGAATACATTATCGACAGAATCCAGCATTGACGAAGAAGCGCAATTGAAAATACAGAATCTGTGTAAAAATTGTCTTTTAAACATATCTGTTATGATAGTCCTTCTTTAGAAGAATCTTTTCCTATCAACGTTTTGTCGAAAATTTCATTATTTCTAATCAACTAATTTGAAAAAAAAATGAGGTTGAAATTTCGTTTTTTTCAGTAAAAAATATTTTTTCAGCAATTTTTAATACTTACTAAATGTTTATCTAAGTCATTTTCATTTGACACTGATTTGAATAAAAAATTAAGTGTTAACCCTTTTTATTATTTTTCTTTTAATCTAAACTATTTTTTTTAGCATTTCTTAATATGTTTATCACCGTGATGCTGATGCAAATGACCAGCTTCAAGAAAGGGCAGTTAAAGTTATTAGATTAGGCATGCCAAGCAAGACAGAAAATTAATTTACCTCATGAATATTTAGGCAGAAAAGTCACACCTCGTTATGATACATCATAAACATTAGTCACCATAATAAGCAAGAGTATTTATGCTTAAAAACTTCAGTAAGCTTGTAATTTTGGGTTCTACAGTAAGAAAAATAGAAGTAGTTTTCTGAGATAATGAATCTAGCTTGGAAGTTTAATACAGCAATTTACCCAAAGTCAACTAATTCTCAAATAAAAACATGGGAACCTGAGGAGAGAAATTTAGTTTATAACAATGTCAACTAATTATGTATATTATGAGAGGAAACATGTTTTTTTTCTTTAAAATGATGCGTGAAGTTTTTTTAGATTAAAATTATTTTTTTCTTATGAAGTTTTTCTCTCACACTGTAAAAAATATAAAGTGAAGTATTTCACAAAATGAATAATTACTAGAACCTTAAGACCCTGTTTAATTAGTTGTGAGTGAGAAATCATGTTTTTGCAGATCAATTTGCAGCATACACCAAAGTAGATTGATTGAAAATAAATGCGTAAGATTAAAGATATTCGGGCATCGTTCATACTAACATTATTATAAAATAAAAAAAAAATTGTATTGTATTCAGAATAATTGCATTGTAATTTTGAATGAAAAATCATTCAAATAAATAATATTTTACCTTTTTGTGAATGCAATTCTATTGAATAAATTAATATAATTTATTAGTATAACTAATATCATTTTGAATCTAACGTCGAAAAAAATATTATTTACTATTTAAACATTATTAATATTTAAGCATCATTATCCACATTGATCATAAATATACTTATGTTTATGCAATCACTGAGCAATGAAGCTTACCAACTATTCCACATATTAGTATTTTTGCATAAATATGCAGTACTTTTGTTTTTGAAGGGCAAACATAAGTTAATTCATATAATAAAAACATTTATGAATAATATAATTGCTTCTTCTGTATTACTGTGTGGATATAATAAACACATTCATATGTTTGTCTTAACAGAGATTTTTTTTAATTTATAATATCGTTTATTCCCATGTCATTTAGTATTAAATAGCTATGGCATCTTTTTTCAGCTTGATCGTTTACCAAATTTTAAAGCATCAATTAAATATTTTTTTTTTTTTAATAATTTAAAAAAAAAAAAAACTTTTTGAATTTCCATATAAAAATATTTTAGGAAGAATGAAACCTTTAAGGAATATAAAAATGCAAAAAAAAAAAAAAAGATATTAAAATCAATACGTGAGTAATTTATTACTTTATTTATTCAAATATCTAAAAAATTCAGCGTAGGTGAAAAAAACGGTTTACATTTTTTACTACGACAAAAATTTCTTTATCAAAAAATAAATCTACGTAAACAGCAAATAAATCTATTTGTTACAATATTTCAAAAAAATAATTTCATTTAGATAATAAACAGTCATATATTTATTTATACTATGAATAAAATACTATTCTTTTAAATTGAATGCATTTTTATTTCAATAAGCTGGCATTAATTTTCAAATAAATGACCATGAAAGGCACACCTTAAATTAGATAACACCTCCATAAATTACATTTTTATAATGTAATTTTATTTATGTTGAAAATTATTATTTAAAAATCAAATTGCTATTTGTATGGTAATATTTAAATAATGTTTAGGTCGAAACAATATAGTATGGAAGCGGTTCTGAACTATATATATATATTTATATATTGTATGTATGTATCGAATAAACTATTAGATGCATGCTGGAAACACTGGATACATTTTTTAAAGATAGCTGTAAGATGCATTTTATGTTTTTGTAACCCTATAAAAATTTCACTTTATATGATTGATGGTGTGAATGTGAATTCATAGAAAACAATCTGTTACTGTCAATCTCTAATGTGCCTTCTTTCATGCTTGCACATTTATTCCTGACATTTTCATAGATAAAAAGGAAATATTGAAAACAATATTATATATATATATATATATTATTTAAATATACTACAGTGTGTCATATTGGTAAATCAATTTAATAGAAAATAATATATAACCAAGTATTAAGGATAATGTATTTAAATTAATGATACTTCTTAAAAATGTATGACTCCCAAATCATTATTTTTTATCCTAACGTTCTAGGCATTTAATTGATTTATATAAGTTACAAATGTTTTTTTAGAGTAGTGAAAATTAATAAAAATGCTTTAATTACTAAACATTTAAACATTTATTTATGTTCATATGCATTTATATTGATGCCCAAAAGTAAAACACAGAAGTGAAAAATGGCATAAAAGAGAAGTATTTATAGTAACTACTGAAATTTTCACAGAAATGGGATAAAATAAACAGCACTGGTCTAGAAATATACAAATAAATTGCTGTGTAAATAATTAAAGAATTTAAGATACACAGAAATATAATTTTTGATGGCAAAAATTTCAATTGTTGAGTTTTGACAATTTGGATTGTGTTTATCTCGATTGGTTTCGCATTCTTAACAGTTTTGAATTGTGCCAAGTATATGATCTTCAAAGATTGCTTCAGATTTACACTCGCTCGCGAAGAAGACAAGTTCTCTGCTTGAAAAGTTATGTGGAAGTTCACAGAATTTTATAGAAACATCTTTGTAACATATTCTTTCCATGTTCAATGGGATTAAAGTCAGGTGATCGTGATATTCCTTATGAAGCTACTAATTTTAAGTATTATGACGATACAGACATTTGTGTCTCTATGAACCCAGTCATAGTACCGTGAGGATAGTACTAATGGGCCAATGGTACCTTAGATCATTGGGTCAATGACAGCATTCCTGACTCAAACCATCTTAATTACCACTCTGTGTTAAATTTATGTATATTTATACCATGCTACCGAACTCCAGGGGTGCATTAGATCAGTAAGCGTTGAGATTTGTCTGTTTTAAACAGAGCCCTATGATGTTATGTCACTATTGCTGTTATGTCAATTCAAAGCAGCTTTTTATGTTCGATGCTTTAAATGGATAGAAATCACAGAACATTTTTAATATAGTTGACCTGTTTGTAACAATCTCTAAAAATTTGCTGTGTTACAATGTTTCTTGTTAACGCTGCAAGGCCAAATCAATTTACAGTTATTGATTGTGATGTCGAACTCGTAGACACGGGAAATGACAATTCCGAGCAGCTGTGTTTCTTGAAAGATATTAAATGTTTTTATGCAGTATTATTTTGAAATTCAGTAACTAAAATAAAATTCAGGAAGCGTAAAAGTAAAATAAGTATTGTTTTTTTACAACTTTAATTTAGAAAACAATGCAGAAGAAATACTGAATTAAATCAACAGGAAACGTTTTATGCATTAACTGCAGATATGTTTTTTAATTCCTTCTATTAGCTCACACTCTCCCTATATGTATCGTGTTGAAATTTTCAATCTTTAATAAAATACTTTTATTCATCCATTCAAGTTCAAATACATTTTTTTAACTTGTAGTGGATGACACTGGATGTTAATACAGTTTTTTCAAATATTAATTCATTAATTAAATTTAATAAATTAATTTTAGTTTTTTTTAGATTTAAGTTACATATATATCTACCAATAGATGGCGCCATATAAACTTAAAAATAAATGAAAATTATTTATTAAGGACTTTCTGCAATATAGTAAAAAAAAGTAGAATTGAATTTAAAAAAAAAATTATATTACTTGTTATATCTGTAAATTGGTAGAAAAATAATAATAAATTTAAATTTATAAAATTTATTTTATGTAATTTATACAATATATGCTTATGAACACTTTCGGGAAAAATATAAATAAAAAGTAAAACAAATTTTCGCATCAGTTTATCAATGAATAAAAAAAATAGTTTATTAAAAGATTTTACTAAATTTATGACTGCAATATTATTTAAAGAAATAAATTATAAACATGAAATATAAATAATTTAAGGATGCAGTAAAAGTCAAATATATTATGTTAATTTTTACACTGAAGGTTAATAAAATATATGAAAAATATCCATTAATTCATGGGTAAAATAAAAGAGTTAAAATTGAAAAATTAATGATATTAGGAGCAAAAAATATAAATTTGTGTTCTTTTAGATTATTTTAAATAGATATACAAGTGTCGTAATAAATATTTTCCTGATTTAAAGTTTAATTACATCCTTTTTTTTTTTGGTCTTTAGAATTTTAATTTTTCTCACTAAAATTATTTAATTAAATTAATGACTTCGATTAATTAATTTTACAACCACAAGAAAGTACCTTGAGATATTTAAAACTATTTTATCTCTCTTGCATAATGTTTCATTTTGATTATTTATTAATTATTTTTTTTTTACAATTAAAAAATAATTATGTTTTTAAAAAGGCAAAATAAATTTAGATTCAATATTTTTTTTTAAGTTTTTAAAAATATGTATTGAAAATAATTGCAAAAGCTAATCTATTAAACTACCTGCCTTCCAAAATATTTCTTATCCATGTATCTAAAAACCCTTTCTTTTTTGAAAATATCTAGCTGCCTATAACAAAGCAAAAACGAAAACAATACACGATCAAATTTTTCCTTCTAGTATTTCATGAGTAAAATATATTTTTGAAAATTTCACAAAATATCATTTCTGAGGAAAAAAAAAAAGTATGTCAACATGATCCACAGATGAAAACATAAATTTGACGGATGCGAAAAATGCTTTCTGGTGCAAAACAACACAGCCCATGTAATATGGCTCGAGCTTTAAGCTCGGCAGTAAATTTACGGCTCTAGCTCAAAATGCATGAGCAAACTACATTTTTGCGTCTCAGAATTCCTCCAAGTATATAAAAGAAAAGTCGTGTACATAAAAGTCAGTAAATATACTCGTTTTTCAACGCTAAGATGAAATTTGGTACAATAAGGCCTGAAATTGCGTAGCAATAACAGTGAACAGTGTGTTGAAATCATGAGCGAAGAAAAGTTTTTATCCATCATACTCGGCGAATGTTTTGTGATAAAATAACAAAGGCAAAAACTTTTGAAATGGTTCTAAATGTTCCTATTTGTTAATTGTTTACAGCTTTATATGTGTGTTATACGTTTACAGCTCTGTGCTTTGTATCATGTGCTTTGGGAAAATATTAGATCATAATATAAACACATAAAATAACATAGCATAAAATATATATAACATAACATAACATAAAATATATATTTAATTATTCAGTAAGTAAATTGATTAAAGGAGCTGCTTGCTCGTGTTTTTGGTGCCAACAAATTTACCAGATTTTTAAACATATAGCATATATAACATAACATATATATATATATATATATAACATAAAGTATATATTTAATTAACCAATAAGTAAAGAGATTAAATCAAGTGCTTGCTCATGCTTATGTTTCCCATTTTTTGCAAACTTTTGAATTCTTAAAGCAGCAGTAACTGACACAATTAGAACAGAAACTTACTGAAAAATCACTGAGTGAATTGAAGTAACAAATTTCAATAACAAAGACTTCATGGCAGTAGTGATGAGAAGCTTGTACGTCTCATAGGGCATTTTTACAGCACGTTTCATTCCGTAGGATACGCAAATGAAAAAAAAATTTTATCCTTAAACGCCATAGTTTGTTAATTATTTACAGATTATGGCATTTGTAAGCTATGTGGCAAACTATAGTTTGTTGCCTAATATGCGATGATCTTTGTGCTTTGAGATATTAAAAATTTAAATAACATAACATAAAAATATATATTTAATTAACCAATAAGTAAATATATTAAATAAAGTGCCTGCTCTTGTTTTTGTTTCATATTTCTTGCAAAACCGAACGCTGAAAGCAGTGGTAACTGACACAAATAGAATGGAAAATTACGGATAAAATCATTGAGCGAATTGAAGTAATTATTTTTAAACAAAGACTCCATGACAATTATGATGGCATATTTGTAAATCTCACATGAGCATTCTTGCTGCAAATCTTCTTCCACAGGATACTCAATAAAAAAAATGCTATCCTTAAACGCCATTGTAGGTAGTTATTATATTTTATCAATAACGATTGTAACGTCTCGGCCTTTACTAGACCAATAACAGCTTTAAGAAGTAAGCCACTTTCAGTTTAATGGAAATACTTTAATTTTTACGATTATTTACAATTTTATTTTTTTACGATATATATGTACATATATACAGAATTTTGGGTTTAATAGAATTTATTATTTCAAAAAAAAAAAAAAAAAATTAATTGGATTCACAAGGACAGTTCACTCCAAGGATAGAGATTTTCAGGTTCTCGAAACTACGCCGATTGTGGTGGTATGCGACAGACCTTAATTATCACACGGCGTTATACACGAAACCACAAGGGGCTCACTTTGAAAACAGGCTAACATTCCAGGCTGTTTAGTCACTTCAGAGAACAAGGATATGGATTTTGGATTAGCTTATGGATTCGTCGCAGAACTATCTTTCCTTCCTTCTCCAAAAATCTCTTTTCAAGAAAATCCGTCAAGAAGGAGAGAATCAATTTCCTTCACTTCTTATTGAGTAGACATTTTTCTCAGCTCATGGTCTATCATGATGGAACATGATATGGAATCTCGATGGAACAGCTCATGGTGCAATTCATATTCCATCTGTAATTGTTTCGACCTATGAAGGTCGCACTGACAATAGCTAATTTCATGAGGTTTCATTAACCCTGACACTGAATATCTGCTTTCTGTTTTGAGGGATTATCATTAATAGAAAACACTAATTGAATGCAATATAACTGCCCACGACACTGCTTATTTGCTGTTAAAATTGAGTGATAGGTTATTATTATGTACTTGTCAAAGAATATATATTCCTCTCTTGGGCCACAATGAAATGCCACAATTCTTCCCGTGGGAAAACGTTAAATTAGTATAATATGCTGAACGTGAATTTTTCAAATGTACAAAACAGAAAAATAATGTGTTTTGGATAAAATAAATTACAGTATTTTTTTTTTTTTTATTGTTACTTGAGTTTATTTTCTGAATATAATGCAAATTTCATTAGCTTCTAAATAATGTTATAAAAAATCTTTTTATTTTGAATCTTTTTGAATAAAAATAGCAAACAAATATATTTTATTATTACAAGAAACCAAACTAAAAAGTTTGACTGTTCAATATTCAAACTGCACATACATTATTCATAATATACTGTAAGAACAAAAACCCATTATTCATCGCCTTTCTAAAACAAGATATATCCAAATATTTTCAAACCCATTTTAATACTACATTTCAGTGGAGCTTATGGAAAACTTATCTATTTTAAAACCTTTAAAAATGTCTTCCAAAATAAGTTTATTCTTGCTCCTTCGTTCTTTTTTTCTTGCAAACTTTTATGCCCATAAACTTAAGCGATAATAAAGACTGCTCGTCCCAATGGACATTTCTTTTAACAATACTTTCTGTGTCGTACATCATGAATAGTTACATGGGCATAAAAAATACCCAAAATGAAATATATGAGCGTAGAACGCAGTTATCTTCGTGAACTATCTAAAACGTTGGACATAAATAATCTATATATTGTCCAGGACTGCGGCACAAAAGATGTTTCATCATATTTTCTGAACAGACGTAAGATCAATATGGGGAAATGGTTGGTGGGGTCCTAAGAGTCGAAAGAAAGTTTGTGGCTCTTCAGGAAAAAGTCCTGACAACTTTTGACAAGGGAAGAGACACGATGGCTTATGTTTTATTCAGGGAACCAATAAAGATCTAAAAATACTTCTTACGGGTACTGCTTTGTTGGCAAATAAGTAGCAATTTCGGCACAGAAATTGAAAGCTTGCAGAAGGGAGTTATTTTAGAGAGTAGCTGAGTGTTATTGCATTTTTAAAACTTGGAAATAATGTAGGGATATAAAATAAGCGTAGATATTTTTTTTATGTTATGTTTTTTTATTTTATTATGTGACTTCATGAAAGAAATGTTCCTTATTTTTTAATATATTCATTATTTTTAAATGTAAAGAACAATACCCAACAATTAAAATTCTGAATTTATTTTAAGTCTCAGCTATTCAGAAATAAGTAGCAAATTCTGCGCAGACATTGAAAGCTTACAGAATATAGCTATTTTAGTGAGTTGCTGAGTGTTATTGCACTTTTAAGACTTGGAAATAAAGTAAAGACTTATAAAAACGCAGATAAGAATTTTTTTTATTATGTTATTATTTTTATTTTATTATGAGACTTCATGAAAGAAATGTTTTTTTTTTTTTTAAATCATATTCATTATAAATTTTAAATGTAAAGAACAATACCCAACAAATAAAATTCTAAATTTATTTTAAGTAGCTCAGATGTTGAGACATAATTAGCAAATTCTGCGCAAAATTGATTTCTCAACTGCTACTTCTTTTCTCAAAGAGTAATTTATTAATTGAAAGTTGCAGAATGTAGTTATTTTTAGTGAAATTACAGTGTTATTGCACTTTTAAGACTTGGAAATAAAATAAGCGCAGATAAGAATTTGTACTATTCCTTGATTTATTATTTTTAATACATGTGAAGTTTACTGAGACTTTATGAAAGAATGGTTCTTTTTTTTTTAATCTATTTGTTAGATAAATTTTAAATATAAAGTACAATTTTACTTGAAATTTATCAAAATAAATTCTAAATTTATTTTAAGAGACCCAGATGTTGAGACATAATTAGCAATTTCTGCTACTTATTTCTTAAAATTCGTATTTCTCAACTGCTACTTCTTTTCTTAAAGAGCAATTTATTAATTGAAAGCTTGCAGAATGTAGTTATTTTAGTGAAGTGCTGAGTGTTATTGCACTTTTAAGACTTGGAAATAAAATGAGAAGTTTTTTGCACTATTCCAGGATTTATTTTTAATTCATGTTTCGTTTACTGCGACCTAATGAAACAAATGCTTCATATTTTTAATCTATTCGTTAGATAAATTTTTAACTATAAAGTATAATTTTACTTGAAATTCATCAATTAAAAATCTAAATTTATTTTAATTTTAGATACTCAGTTCCTGGTGCCATGTATATCCATAAAATATACATGGCACCTAACATGGGGCATTGAACGTCAGAATGATAGTCCCTTGACCATCAGGCCCAGAGTAATCATATTGTATATTGAAAAGATAAAACTATTTTTTTATGTTTAAAATTATTCTTCATATGATTTGTGAACAGCATCTTTCTTGCTTTTCGTCATAATTATTTATTAAAAAAAATGTATAATTTAAATGAACTTGAAGTTTCAATATAATTGAATTGGTAGTCTGCATATAATAAATTATTGACAAATTAAAGAAATATTATTTTAATTTTTGCGTTATCTACGAAAAGTAATTAAAAAGCTCTTAAATAAAAATCACATTGCTTAAGAACGAAATTCAAAATGAGTTAAAACAATACAATGAAAATTTTTAAGAAAATGAAGATCTCACCTTATTTACGATGAATATCAAATTTGCCATGATCCAATTTTTTTCAAGACATGAATTCACTGTAGTTCTTTTTTTTTTTCAACAGCTTGCGGTTGAAGGCTGAATATATATCTAATCTGCATTAATATAGAAATATTGTATTAATTAATTTTGAAATAGTTAAATGATTACATTTTATTAAATCAAACCTTTATCATGTTTCCCAATAAAAACTTTTACATTAACCTAAAATATTTTTAGTATATAGAAATAAAAAAGGCGACGAAAAGCCGTGGTCTGTGCTCCCTTAGAGCAGATCTTCAGAAAAATCTTTATAACGTTTGACAATGGACGATACATGACTGTTTATATTTTCTTAAAGACACTAATAAAGAACTAAACTCCTTTTTTACGAAAATTGCCTTTGTTGAGAAATAAACAGCAATTCCATCTTAGAAATTGAGAGCTTACGGAATATCGTTGTTTCAAAGACTTCTTTGAGTGTTATTGCATTTTTAAGACTTCCAGACAGAGAACTAAAATGAACAATATTTTTTTCTTTACTGAGTATTTTTTTATTTGAAGTTAATAAAGCGTAATAACAAAATACGTTGTTTTCAATTTTTATTAGATTGCTGGATTAATCGATAAAAATAAAATATTTCTGACTTTTGCCTTTTTATAATTTATTTTCAATTAATATGATAATTAATACATAGATGATTTTAAACATATGCTGATATATACCGTCACAAATGTAAATACAATAAAAAATTTCGTTATTGTATTTACATTTGTAAAGTGTATTTATTTAGGCAGATATACAAACAAGAAAAATTACCTTTTAATAAATTTATTTTTTAATTACTGGCAATAAAAAAAATGTATTTGCCATTTGGTTATAAGTTATAATGTTATACGAGTTTTATTTCTCTGTCATTTGGTTATAAGTATATAAAGTTATTGGAGAATTTTTAAACAAGTGGAATTTTTATTCGAATACTTCAAGTAACATTATTTCTAAATAAACAAGATAAGAGGTTTTAAAATGGGATTCGATCATAAATGGTCGGATAATTTCATAAATGTAGCCAGTGTGGTGAGAGGTTTTCTATAGGCATAAACTTTTTAAAGAAAAATACATGAAAATAAAATAATAATAATTAGATTAGTAACTAATTATGTTAAGAATAATAATAAATTGCAATTAATAAAAAGTTTTGATTTTAAGTTTAATAATAATAAATATATTAGTTCCTTTAACATATCCATATGACCACGAGTTCTTTTTAGTATTATCAGTCATAATAAATGGTTAATAACAAAGAAAAAACTTTCAGATTTTACATTAGATAAAAAAAAATCTTAAAAAGCATAAGTTATTCATTGATAATAGATGACTTTAAAATATTTAATTTATTAGTAATTAAAGATGTTGTTACAGTTACGTTTTCATATTGATTAGATTCAACAATAAATAATAAGATTCAGAATTCATTGCTTTCGAGTTTTAAAAATATTTTAATTATGTATTGTTTAAACAAAATAAGCTTAATTCAACACTGAAATTATTGCAATGTTTATTGTTTAAAGTTGGAGAAGAAATCCAGGAATTTTTCCCTTTTTAACGTGGACAAAGGGTAAAAGTGTGAGTCACACTGAATTAAATGAAAGTCTAAGCATTTGAATATCTTTTTTGCGCAATGTCATTAAAAATTTTAAACACCTGACTACAAGATAACTTAATTATTAAGTCAATACAAATTTAACTACAAATTATTCAAGGCAAGGTTAGTCAGGGTTGTTATGATATTATATATCAACGATCTATATAAACGAGATATAATAAAATTGTTTTTAGCAATTTTCAAAAGCGGGTAATTTGTGGGCACTTAACCAAGAAATTTGCTTGCATGTATAATCTTTATTGCGTTTTGAATGTATAAAAAGAATTTTTTTTTAAATATATTTAAGCGAAGTCAATAATGATATCAGAAATGTAAATTTTTAAAATATAATTTAAAATTTTAAAATCTTTTCTATTTTATTTATTAATATTTTTCTGTTTTAGATATAAAAATCTATGTTTATATAGCAAAATAATTCATGAAATTCGTCGGTTTATCAGTGGAATAAAATTATTACAAATTATGCCGAGTCGTAAAATAATTTAATATTCTACAAACTGAGATAGGACGTCATGACAAAATTGTAAAAAAAAAAATTGCAAACAAAATAAAAATAATAGCAATTCTTAATTGAAACAAGAAATTAACAAGAAATTGTTTGTATTGTATTTTTTATTTATATATGAACTGTTTAATAGTATTTGTGTACAATTATTTGTGTATAACAATAAAAAAACAATAATAATAATTTATGACGATAAAAGATTACTACAATCCTCAACATACTCATTAGAATGAAACAAGCATTCAAAATTATCCAACACAAAATTTTATAATCAAAATAATAAACAATATAATGTTACAGTAATGCAAATAACAATAACGGCACTATAACATATCTAAAGTTATTGAGGAAAAATCAGTTTTTATAACAATAATAATAAAAATATATATTAAATAATAAATTCAGTTAATCAGTTAAGTCAATAAATCTATAATAAAACATATTAAACAATAAGATCAGAAAACCGTTTTCACGGAAAACTTAATGTTAAATTAAAAAACAAAGAAATCACCAAACATGGAATTTGTCTATAAAAGTTTTTTATTTATTTTAATTGTTCAGAAAATATTTAAAATGGAATCTGCCAAGATATTTCAGAAACATATTTTTAAAAAGTATATAAATTGATCTATATATATATATATGTTCGAGAAATAAATTAACCGTGGGAACTTCCACTATTTTTATAAGATAAATCATTCCTTTTCAATTTTCCACGTCCTCAAAGAAAACATCATCCCAGGAAGAATGTTGGAGATAAAAAAAATACTAAAACTTTTTCTAAGTAAAGATTTTTTGAAACAACCCATGAAATATATCTTCAAGTGACAGATATTGGTGAGAAAATGGACAGATATCTGCTCTCAGATTTTTGGGAACAGAATTGGTGGAACTCATCCTTCATCTTTGTTAACATCGAGAAATAGTTGGAGTGATTCCAAGGTTTGAAGTCACGTACCGAAGTTCGTGAGAAAAATCAGGATAAGTGTGTTGCTGTAAAGTGTCAGAAGACTTCTGGCGTGCGAAAGTTAGACACATACACATCCAAAAACATCTCACACTTGGAAAAATAAGCATGTAAAATTTTGCATCGCAAATCATAATATTTTCATTTGTTATTGATTTAATTTAAATTTATCTTATTATAAAAATTCTTTGGTTATTGATAATGCTAATATTTTTTTTTTTTCAAATTGGAAGTATTATTTCTACGAATAGGTCTTTGAAAAATGAATTTTGGTGTCCACTATAAAAATGTAGCTAAATTTCTATTGATGAGTCTATCACAATTTTTGCACAAAACCTTTGTTGGTTCATACATGATTCTTCCTATCCAAATACATAATTTTCTGACTAACTGATTTATTACAGTTATACCAGACACACATTGGTATATTGGTATTTTAAATCCTTTGCTAATAGTATCGAAATCACGAATTCCCCTTGTTAAGAGACCTGAATGGACCTCTGGCGCTCAGTGCGACAGGTTTTTGGTTCGAGTCCCTGGGATGTTTGTAGTGTTTCGGAATCCAATTTAAGCTGTAAGTCCCAATCTTATCTGACTGTAGAGTGTCACAGAGCCCACACAGACTTCTCTCGCCCACATCATTCCCGACCTGTATAGGGGCAACTCAGCTCTAGTTATGGTGATGCAGTGCGGTGCAGTAGTAGTAGTAATTCCTTTTCTAAGCTTTAAATGTGATTCTTTTGTTTTAAAGTTTATAGTACAACCTAAAACGCAACATATTGAATATATTTCTATAAAATTCAATCAACATTAAACAAAAAAATCTACATATATATCAGAATAACGGAAATCAAAAGTAAATTGATTCCTGGATGTTTCGTTTCTTTATTACGACTTCTAGATGTAATTGGATAGATTTCATCTTGCAGACTCAAACGCATGTTTTGTTTTTGTAAGGAAGAAAATGCTTTAAATAATGTTTTTAGTGGAAATATTTTATCTAGACGATTAGTTCGCTTTTATTTCTATTTCCCCGTTTTTTAGTTTTTCAGTCCGCTACTATTTCTATTAATTTTTATTTTAATGGATTTTCATACTAATGTTATTCATGACGTAACATATGATATCTTTTTGTAAATAATTGAAATATACCGATTATAACGATTGCACTTTCAAAATTATGTGAAAAATATATTTTATTTTATCTCTGCTTATCTTATCATGAAACACACTATTAAATTGTTTTATATTTTTCAGTTTTATTTTAAAATACAGTAATAATTTCTATATAATACGTTGTACGCTGCTTCATATTTTTTTCAATTATTTCTTTCATTATATATTCATTTATACATATTCATACAAATATATTTTAAATATTACATATTCATTCAAATATATTTTAAATATTACATATTCATTAAATATTTTAAATATAGTTTTCAATTTCATATATTTTCAATTTTTTATTATTTTCATTATGTAAAATATAAACATATTATATATTTTACATAATGAAATTCTTTATATGAAAATCTTTTTCAATCTTGTTTCTGATAGTTGATAATTACTTCAAAAATATTAGCTTTTATGAAAAAGGGGAATGAACAAATTTCCTACGCTGCAAAATGATTAGATTTTAATTTATAATACCTATAAAAAGCAATAGGCGTATAATTTCTATTTATTTCTCTTTTGAATTATGTATAAAAGAAAAATTTTCAAATTATTCATATTTGTAATTGAGGATTTTTTAACATAATTTCGATGCATATTTTATTGTTGTTATATGCAACTATAAATTAAAACTGTGGTATGTTTTCAGTCTAAAAAATTATTGATTAAACTAAAACACTATTATCAATATATTTATAGAATTGCCAATGCACTTAATTAAATTTAAATTTTCCGAATTTCTGTCTTTCTAATAAAAATTATTATCTCTAAATCTGTTAAATAGTTTATTATCAAGGTGTCTAATCTAACGTAATCTTTAGAATTAAAAATATGATAATAATAGCATGAGTTAATTTTGTAATACAAACAAATGGAAAAGTTAAATGAAATGAACAAATGGAATAACATACAACAGCAAAAGTAAACAAAAAATTGTGTATAATTGTGTATATTTCCGTTGTTTAGTATTTATTTGTGATACACTGAATTTATTATAATGAATTTCCAAAAACATCCACTTTCAGTATTGAAATTTCTGAAGGTGTTTGGATTCTTGCACCCAATAATGATTTTCTAGACAAAAATTATCTGCAATAATAACAGAAAATAAAGAACTAAAAATACTCCCAAAAAATTTAAAGTACAATAATGACAGAAATTAAAACAACATAAGGATATTCGTATAAGTTAAGGATTATGCATTTTTATTTTTAGCTTAATGTTTCCATATATTTTAATGAAGATTTATTATTTATTGACTGCAATTCCAATGAAATCATATTTTTTTTTTCAATTTACATTTATTCTGATTAGTGAACTAAAACTTTATAAGATGATTATTTATAATAAATATGTTACTTGATAGATTTACAAATTATGGTTAAAATATTTACTATCATAACTCAATCTTGTTTTTCGCTGCTTCATATTTTTCAGTGATTTTTTCCGTATATTACATATTTATTAAAATATTTTAAATATATTTTAACTTTTATTTTTTATTAGTTTGTCTGAAATGCTTAGATGTATATTAAAATACTGCGAGAAACTAATACTTGAAATATATATTAAAAATTATAACATGTTGTACGCTAATCATGTCAATTCGACTCTTGAAATTTCATTTTTTTTTTTTTTTTTTTTAATTACGTTAAAAATTTTGGAATATTAATATTACATGAATTTATCACTGAATTGGAATTAAAAATAAATAAAATATATTCATTTTATTCTTAAAATATGCAATCCTTAAAAAATATTTTGCAATATCATCAAAATTTCAATATTCACAGTTTGAAATTTATTAAGTCATATTTTATCTAACTCTTATCGCATACCCCTTATTAAATAGTGGAAAATAAATATATTTCAGAAAAGATTTAAGACTATTTAATTTTAAGACTAGATATCGTTCTTGAAAAAGTAATAAAATGCTGTCAACATTTATACTATAGTTGATGTATTTATTACACACGACATTTTAATAGAATATTTTTTTTACTATTCACATTCACAATTTTTTTTTATTTTTAAGTTTAATAATTTAAACTTTAAAAAAAAAAAATATATGATATTAAAAATTATGATATTAAATTATGATAGTTTTAAAGTTTAATAATTTAAAAAATTATATTTTATTAACTTTGAATTAAAAAAATGAATAATTTCAACGTAATTTATTCGATAGTATTATATTCGGAAAATAAATATGTTATGTTGGATCAGATATCGCACGGACTAGTTCATTTGAAATTTTGGGACTTTTATAAAAGGACAAACGACATGATTAGAATACATGGAATATATACTGCTTAAACGTATGGGTCTAATTTCTTTTATTTAAAACTCTTCTTAAAAAGTTTTAATTTAAATATAGGAATTCTAATCTTATGGTTTTCTCTTTTCTTAGTTTATTACAATCAAAATTTCAGGGCCTTTATAAAAGAAATATTTATTAAGATTATATTCCACTATATTTACAGATACACTTTATAAAATTGTTCTGATTTCTTTATGTAAAATAAAGACAAAAGTTTAAAAATATTTACGTAAACTTCATGAATATTTTTTGCATGAATTTTTGGTCTGTTTTATAATACCGTAATTTTTGCAACAAATTTAGCTTTATTTCTTGTACGAAATTACAGATTATTTAAAAAATTTATCATTAATTACAATTTAAAAACATATATTCATTAATTTGTTGTTCTTATTAAAAATATATGTTATATTTAAATCATGAAAATATAATAATCCATAGAAATCATAGTACATGGTTTATTGTAAAATATATCTTTATATTTCTAGATGTCAAATTTGGAAGATAAATATCTTTTGAATTTTTTTTGGTGTTATCATTTTATAATTGTAAGCTAAGAAAGCTTTAACAAAAATATCGAGTAACGGTGAAGAAAAGAATCAAATATAATCTATTCAGATTTTCATGTTCAAGTAAATAATTCTAGAAACAATATTTCCAAAGAAAAATGATTTTGTTTAGTTAATTATAAATCTAGAAATGAATACAAATTCTTTCCATTTACACCTTTAATGAAGATATTTTAAAATAAATTTCACTCTCAGTGAAATTCTAATCCATCAAATGTAACGTTTAGTTTCCACTTCATTTTCTATCTATTTTTGCCGCGGTTATTCACAAATTACGATTCTATGGCATTTTTAAAAGGGCTGATAGTTAGCGATTCTGGAATCTACACACACACTACAAATAAATATTAACAGAAAAATGAAAGATATGTTTTCTAAATTTTTATACCTTATTATCTGGTGTAAAAATGTGTTTAATATCTATACATGCTATATGTTATGATTCATGTCTATAAAGACAAATTTCTTGTATATTACACATACATGTTTAAAATATGAAATGAAATGAAATTTAAACACATTGTCTTAAATATTTTATAGTAATAAAATTTTGATACACTAATAAAATAGTGTACTAAATAAAAAGTAAAAACTTTAAATTAATAAAATTTGATTTTTTTACACATAAAATTTTGGTGTTCTGAATACAAAAATAATAGTAAAAAAATCATTTGTCTCTCTATATTTATTGGTTTAGGAGCTAGTCTGTACCCCCAGTTTTCTTAAATATATATGATAATAGGGAATATTTAAATTTTTATAATGTAACTACAATTACAATAATAATTTGTAAATTTTTAGCAGCATTTATAAAAACAAATGCATTAAAATATATGTCTCATATATTGAAATGTTATGAAATATTGATACATATTCGATATACAAGAAATATTTTAATTTAAATTTAGAAAGTGGTCCCTAATTTTTAAAATCTTTATAGTTTCTATCGAGTAAACAGCTACTTTATAGTTTTAATGCTACTATGGAGTAATTAGTCTGCAGAAGAAGATGTCAGTCTGGCTGTCTGTTAGTTGCACGCTTTATTTATGGAGAAAGGAAAGATTAGAGTGAATTTACTTTTATGTTAAACACGTTATAATTTTTATCGTTGCGATGTCAGGTAAGGCTTTAATTCTGCTAATAATATATGCTTCATATTTAGAGAAGTAACATTAAATTGCTACTTTTACATGATCAACCTCTTCGTGGAGAAATCACAAGGAAACATTTCGAAACTACAGTAATCGAATATATCATCTACTATGTGCCCAACTTCTCATGGTGAAAGGGTTTCCTTTTCCGCGAAATCCAAATAAATTTTTCACTGATCCGATGGATGATCAAATTCAGATTTGTGTGATGTTATACAGTCATCTCTATATTTAATAACGATATAATAAATTTATGGTACCATATCTGCATTATATATAATGTTTTAAGAATAATTTAATAACCTTGTTAGAGATCTACTATTGTTAGAGACTAAATTATTACAGCTGAAACAAAAAGACAAAAACTAAATTATTTGCAAGGAGAGTTAGGAAATGGAATTTACAACAAAATATTCGAGTGACTTAGTTCCGCATTCGTCATGAGAAATTTATGACATATTTTATACAAGAAAAATAAACCTTATTTTTTGTTCAGATATCAATGGATTGATAACGGCTCTCAAAGTAAAACATGACCCCATGATATGAAATGGCGGTTATTCATAGATTCCTCCAAAAAAGTCTCAAAGGAATTGACACTGGATGACTCAAAGGAATTTGAGCTTCCAGACTTTTTAAAAACTTTCTCAAAGGGAATTGCTACATAATGGAAACATACTTCCATCCATTCCAGTTGGACAATATGTCTCTATGAATGAGACTTATGAAAATTTGAAACATTTGTTAAACTGCCTTCAGCTGGCATATTTTGTTGTAATTTGAAAATTTCTCATGGGCTTGTAATTTATATAAGAAATATGATTTATATGAATGTGACCGCAGAAGAAAAACTTAGCACTGTTTAAAAACAAAAAAACAACAATGATATTAGAGAGAAGAATGTGGAAAATTCATCATTAGTGGGAGCAAAACATTCCTACAACCATATTTGCATATAAATAAAAGATTGTGAAAACCAGGGAAAAGAGTGGATCATACTTGAAGTACTTGGATAACCAATTTTTTGCAATCATCGAAACTAATGTAAGACATGGAATTTTCATGTCCACAGGTTAATAAGATCTTTAAGGTTGTAAATTTTGCTAGCATGTTAAGACAAATATTACAAGAACTTTGGGTTCGTTTTGTTTTTTATTCACAGAATTTCTTAGGAAAATATGAAATCAAAGAAATTAGAAGAGAGGGAAATGAGAAATTAGTGATGGGCATATTTGCATGCAAGAAAATCACCTGTACTATGTCTCTAAAAAATACATCTTTTGCAGTTTTGCTTCTTCCAGAAAACTCTGAATAAGTTGGCGTTGATCATTTGCGAAACAAAGAAAAAGATAACAGGGAAAATGATACACTACGACTGGGACAAACTACAATTGGACAATTTTCAATGAGGATTATGATAATACGCCAATGCAATAATTACAGACACCCCGTAACATAAAATATATACGTTTGTTTGATAACATCTTGTTCATGTCGAAAACATTGTTATACATATCTTAGAATGGGAGCCATTTTCAAATTTTCTTTGATATATTCATGTTCAACAATCTGAAATTAGTAATAAATATTTTAAACTCAGACAAAAAAATTTCATTTAAGTTTGTAGTCTTGTGTCATTATTTAGTTATCATTTAATTGCTCTAAATTTGATATTTAAGAAATTGTAAGGTAAAAAAAAATCAATAAAGAACCTTTATTTGAATTTTAAGTCTTTTAGCAGTTTTTCCATACATAACATTTTCGAAAAAATGCTTTGGTCAAGTTAACTATAAAAGAACTATTCACATTTTTACGAATAATAATAAAATATTCCAAAATAAATTTCGTTTACTCTTTGTGATAATTCTAAACAGTGAAACGTTTAATTTTCAACTCCATTTTCAGGCTATTTAACTGCTGTGGCATGAATGATTTATGTAGACTAAAAACAATTTACAATGCTGCACACAAATTTCCTGAGCAAAAAAAAAAGTGCCGATTATTCCATTATTCTGGTCTCTACACATGCATCAAAAGAAAACTAAACACACAAGCAAAGAATTTAAGAAAAATATAGAGTAATGGTAAAAAGAAGAATACATTAAAAGGCAACTTATTAGTTTTTGGCATATTCATGTGAATCTTTCAAGAAAGAACTTTTTTTCCAAAGACAAAAGACAAATTCCTTCCGTTTTCCACCTTTAATAAAGACATTTCAAAAATTATTTCTTTTACCTGCATGGAATATCCTAATCTGTCAAACGTTAACTTTCACTTCATTTCTCAGGCTGGTTAACAGTTGGAGCATGCATGTTTTCTGCTGGCTGAAAACAATTTACGATGCTCCACACACATTTCCCAAGCAAAAGAGTTCCGAATATTACATTATTCTAGTTTCTAAACATGCATTGCAAAGAAGACTATATAGACTAAAAGTGAATTTAAGAAAAATATAATAATGTAAAATGTAAAAAGAAGAATGCATTAAAGGCAGCTTTTGCATCTTCATGTGAGTCTTTCAAGAAAGAACTTCTTCCAAAAACAAATACTTTCTTTTAGAGAACTATAAATGAATTCCTTCCGTTCCTTCCGAATTCCTTCCAAAAATAAATTTCGTCTACTTGCATGGAATATCCTAATCCGTCAAACGTTTAACTTTCACCATTTCTCAGGCAATTTAACTGTTGGAGCATGAATATGAATATTTTCTGCCGGTAAAAAAGTGCCAAATTTACGTCTCTAAAAATGCATTGCAAAGAAAACCACAGATAGTGAATTTCCTGAGAATGCATTAAATATAAAGTTTTTGCCGATAGATTCCACAATTCTGAACAATAAACGTCCCACTTTTAATACGCACTTGCACTGTCAAAGAAATCGTAACAACAAAATAAAAGGACGTAAGAAAAAAGTGCTTTCCAAATACAGCAAAGAAAGACAACTAGTTCTTTGGGATAACTCCTTCGGAATATTTTGCATACGACTGTGCGTTGTTTCAGACACAATTTCCACGGGTGTTTGGGTGATCGCCTTACATACGTAAAGAGTTTTAGGGAATAGAAAAGTGTTTTCCCTTCTCTGTTTTTCGAGTTTTCTCGCTCTAATTTGCGTTTATTTGTAAGAGTTACACCGCACGTTGAATTTTAAGAAGATAACTTTTATGGATGCCGACGCAGTTTAATTTTTTTTATTTTTTTTAAATAAATTTCTTTTATTTTGTGGAACGTGGGAAACTTAAAAAGTGCAGATGTATAAAAAAATATTTATGTAATTTAATTGTTTTTTTAAACAAAGCTAGCTCTGCATTTTGGTGTTTAACGTAAAATACAGCTCGAATGAAATAATTTGTTCATATGATAATGAATTCAATTTGAACTCTTTATTTATGTACTTAATTTTGTGAAATTTTATATAGTGATTAATGTAATTTTAATAATGTGAATTTAATGCAAATTTTAACACTATTTCAAATAAAATTACTCGACTTTAAACATTATTATTATTATTATTATTAATTTAATTATTATTTGAAATATTGAAATAAAACCATAAAAAAATTATTATTATTGAGTGAAATAGAAATGTGTTATTAGAAAAACATATGATTATTTGTGATAAAACTGTAGATTATATGCTTTCGCAAATTTAATATTTATCACATTTAGTAGTATTTTCAAACATCGTCATAGTGAGTTATAGATCAGATTTAGAAAAATAAACAAACACACACATTTCCTGAGCAAAAAAGTGTCGATTATTCCTTTAATCTGGTCTTTACACGCTTACAAAGAAAACTAAACAAATCAACAGTGAATTTAAGAAAGCTATAAAGTAACGGTAAATGGTGAAAACAATAAAGATAGCTTATTACGTTTTTGCATCTTCATGCCACTCTTTCATGAAATAACTTTTTCCAAAGACAAACACTTTCGTTTAGGAAACTAAAAACGAATTGATTCCGTTTTCCACCTTTAATGAAGACATTACAAAATATATTTAGCTTACTTGCATGGAATATCCTAATCCGTCAAACGTTTAACTTTCACTTCATTTCTTAGGCATTTCAACAGTTGGAGCTTGAATGTTTTCTTCCAGCTAAAAACAATTTACGATGCTGGGCCACATTTTCTGCGTAACAAAAAAATGTGCCGATAATTCCACAATTCTGGTCCCTACGCACGCACTGCAAAAGAAATCGAAACAGCAAAATAAAAAGGACTGCTTTCAAAATACAGCAGCAGATACCTAGTTCTTTGGGATAATGCTTAGGAATATTTTGCATAAGACTTTGCGTTGTTTCAGACGCAATTTCCACGGCAGCCGAGAAAAAAATGTGGAAAATATTCCTGTGTCCAAATAAAACACGGGGAGAATTTGGGTGTTCGCCTTACATACGTAATGAGTTTTAGGAAATAGAAAAGTGTTTTCCCATTCTCTATTTTTCGAGTTTTCTTGCTCTAATTTGAATTTATTTGTAAGAGTTACACCACACGTTGAATTTTAAGAAGATAACTTTTATGGATGCCGAAGCAATTTTTAGTTTTTTCAAATAAATTTGTTGTAGTTTTTCGGAACTGGGAAACTATAAAAGTGTATCTGCATAAAAACATTTTTATGAAATCGAATTGTGTTTAACAAAGTGAATACGCTAGCTATGCGTATTGTTGTTCAACGTAAAATAAGCTCGAATAAAATAATTTGTTCTTATGATTATGAATTCAGTTTGAATTATTTTTTTTTGTGGAATTTTGTAATGGCTGCTTATTGTAATTTTAATA
This sequence comes from Caerostris extrusa, assembly GCA_021605095.1. Lineage (NCBI taxonomy): Eukaryota > Metazoa > Arthropoda > Arachnida > Araneae > Araneidae > Caerostris > Caerostris extrusa. The sequence goes on from BPLR01013094.1 coordinate 79,598, forward strand.
ATGGGAATACAAACCATTATTTGAAATAAAACTACAAATTGAAACTTTTTGTAAATATAATGATAGTCAAATTTATTAGAATTTTCAAACACCATCATATTAAGTTAATTATCATATTTTGGAAAAATTCACACAAAAAATTAATTTAAATATGAACACTTTAAATAAAATGTAAGAAAATGCATTGTTTTTAGTTTTTGTTTAAGGTAAGGAAGAATATATTAAGTAATGTTTAGTAATAAATGATTATTTTATTCACTGGTAAAAAAAATGTTTCAATGAGATTTGTTGTATTGTTTTATTATTTAGTTATCCTTTAATTATTCTAAATTTGATATTTAAGAAACGAAACGGTGAAAAAAAACAATAAATCATATTTATTTGAATTTTATATTTTTTATTATGTCTTTCTATTTGTAACTTTTCCGAAAAATGAACTATAAAAAAATTCTTCCCATTTTACTCTAAATAAAAATATTCCAAAATAAATTTTTGTTTAATCGTAGTGAATGTTCTAGACAGTGTAAAAAGTTTACTTTTCAACTTATTTCTCAGGCTGTTTAACTATGGGGGCATGAATGTTTTATGTCGTTTGAAAACAATTTACGAAGTTGAGCACATTTACTGAGCAGAAAAGTTCCGATTATTCCATTTTCTGACTCTACACATACATCGCAAGGAGAACTAAAATCAAGCAAATAATAAATTAAAGAATGCATACATTAAAAACAGCCTATTAGGCTCGTGCATCTTCATATGAATCTTTCAGAAAAGAACTTTTTTTCCAAAGACGTACACTTTCGTTTAGGGAACTCTAAACGAATTCCTTCCTTTTTCCACCTTTAATGAAGACATTCCCAAAATACATTTCGCGTACTTGCATGGAATATCCTAATCCGTCAAACGTTTAACTTTCACTTCATTTCTCAGGCTATTTAACAGTTGAGGCATGGATGTTTTCTGCCAGCTAAAAACAATTTACGATGCTGGGCCACATTTCCTGAGTAAAGGAAAAAAAAGTGCCGATAATTCCACAATTCTGGTCCCTACGCACGCACTGCAAAGAAATCGAAACAGCAAAGTAAAAGGACTGCTTTTCCAAATACAGCAGCAGACACCTAGTGTTTTTGGGATAATTCCTTTGGAATATTTTGCATAAGACTTTGCGTTGTTTCAGACGCAATTTCCACGGCAGCCGAGAAACAAATGTGGAAAATATTCCTGTGTCCAAATAAAACACAGCGAGAGAATTTGGGTGATCGCCTTACATACGTAATGAGTTTTAGAAAACAGAAAATTGGTTCTCATTGTCTATTTTTCGAGTTTTTCTTGCTCTAATTTGCATTTATTTGTAAGAGTTACACCACACGTTGAATTTTAAGAAGATAACTTTTATGGATGCCGAAGCAATTTTTAGTTTTTTTTCAAATAAATTTGTTTTATTTTTCGGAACCTGGGGAACTTAAAAGTATAGCTGCATTAAATTTTTTTTTTGTTTATGAATTGAAATGTGTTTTAACAATGTGAATACGCTAGCTGTGCATTTTGTTGTTTAAAGTAAAATAAATCTCGAATGAAATAATTTGTTCACATGATAATGAATTCAATTTGAATTCATAATTTTTGTGAAATTTTATAATGCCTGATTATTATAATTTTAATAATGGGAATCTAATGAAACAAAACCATTATTTGAAATAAAATAAATTTTATGATTTTTTTAAATCTAATAATTATCAAATTTATTAGAATTTTCAAGAACCGTCATAGTAAATTAAATATGTTTTAGAAAAAAATGCATACAAGAAAATTCGCACAAATATAATGTAAGTATACATGTTTTAAATAAAATGTAAGTAAAATGCATTCTTTTTAGTTTTGTTGACAAGAGGAACGTATTGAGTAATTATTAGTAATAAATGATTATTTGAATCTCAGAAAATAAATGTTTCATTGAAATTTGTTGTCTTGTGTTGTTATTTAGTTATCATTTAATTACTCTAAATTTGATATTTAAAAAAGGAAACAGTAAGAAAAAAACAATAAAACATATTTATTTGAAATTAATATCTCTTAATCAGTGTTTATATAAATAACTTTTTGGAAAGTGAACTACAAAGAATTCTTCCCATCTTTACCCTTAATAAAAATATTTCAAAATAAATTTCATTTACTTTAGTGAGAGTTCTAAGCAGCGTATCGTTTAAATTTCCCTTCATTTCTCATGCTATTTAACTGTTTTGGCATGAACGATTTACGTAGGCTCAAAACAATTTACCACACTGCACACATTTACTGAGCAAAAAAGTGCCGATTATTCCATTAATCTGGGCTCTACACATACACTGCAAAAGAAAACTAAACAGAACAGCAGTGAATTTAAGAAAAATATACCGTGACGGTAAGATAAGAATACATTAAAGACAGCTTATTAAGTTTTTGCATCTTCATGTGAATCTCTCAGTAAAGAACTTTTTTTCCAAAGACAAACACTTTTGTTTAGGGAACAATAAAATAATTTCTTCCGTTTTCCATTCCTTTAATGAAGACATTCCAAAATAATTTTCGTTTACACGTAGTGAGAATTCTAAACAGTGTTATGTTTAGTTTTCAATGCATTTCTCAGGCTATTTTACTGTTGGGGCATGAATGTTTTATGTAGACTGAAAACAATTTTCCATGCTGTACAGACTTCCTGAGCAACAAAGTGGCAATTATTCCACTAATCTGGACTCTACACATACATCGCAAAGAAAACTAAACAGAAAGAATACGTTAAAGAATGCATACATTAAAGACAGCCTATTAGGCTTTTGCATCTTCATGTGAATCTTTAAGAAAATAACTTTTTTCAAAAGAGAAACACTTTCGTTTAGAGAATTATGAACGAATTCCTTTCCTTTTCCATCTTTAATGAAGACATTCCAAAATAAATTCCGTTTAGTTCCATGGAATATCCTAATCCGTCAAACGTTTAACTTTCACTTCATTTCTCAGACATTTCAACCGTTGGAGGATGTATGTTTTCTGCCAGCTAAAAACAATTTACGATTCTGGGCCACATTTACTGCGTAACAAAAAAAGTGCCGATAATTCCACAATTCTGGTCCCTACGCACGCACTACAAAGAAATCGAGAAAGCAAAAAAAATAAAATGACTGCTTTACAAATTCTACGGCAGACACCAAGTTCCTTGGGATAACTCCTTTGGAATATTTTGCATAAGACTTATTGTTTTTCAGACACAATTTCCACGGCATCTGAGAAACAAATGTGGAAAATATTTCTGTGTCCAAATAAAATACAGAGGAAGAGTTTGGGTGATCGCCTTACATACATAATGAGTTTTAGGAAATAGAAAAGTGTTTTTCGTTCTCTATTTTTCGAGTTTTCTTACACTAATTTGCATTTATTTGTAAGAGTTACACCCCAAGTTGAATTTTAAGAAGATATCTTTTATGGATGCCGAAGCAATTTTTAGTGTTTTTTTTTTCAATAAATTTGCCATATTTTTTGGGAACCTGGGAAACTCTTAGCTACATAAAAAAATGTTTATGGAATTGAAATGTGTTTAAACAAAGTGAATGCTCTAGCTATGCATTTTGTTGTTTAACGTAAAATAAAGCTCAAATGAAATAATTTGTTCTTATATAATGAGTTCAATTTGAATTTTGAATTTTTTATTACGAATTTTGTAATAACTCAATATTGTAATTTTAGAAACTGGAATTTAATGGAAAATTTTGCACTAAAATTATTTGAAATAAAAACTCTAAATTTATTGCTTTTGTAAATATAATATTTTTCTAATTTAGTAGAATTTTCAAACTCAGTCATAGTAAATCAAATATCAAGTTTAGAAAACACACAAACACAAAAGTAAAAAAATCCGCATAAAATAATTTAGGTACAGAAACGTTTAAAAAAATGTAAAAAAGTGCATTGTTTTTAGAAATATAAACTGCTTTTTGTTTATTATATGAAGAAACTCTATTTTCTGAAAGAAAAATAGTTTCAAATATAGGAAAAAACAAAGTAAATTGTTTAAAAACTGGTGGAGCATGAATGTTTTCTACCAGTTAAAAACAATTTACGATGCTGCACACACATTTCCTGAGCAAAAAGAGAGCCGATTATTCCATCATTTTGGACCCTACATAAGGATTGCAATGAAAACTAAACAGACCAATAGTGAATTTAAGAAAAATATACAGTAACTTTAAAAAGGAGATTACATTAAAAACAGCTTATTGTGTTTTCGTATCATCATGTGAATCTTTCAAGAAATAACTTTTTCCAAAGAGAAACATTTTCGTTAGGGTACTGTAAATGAATTTCTTCCATTTTCACTTTTAATGAAGACATTTCAAAATAAATTTAATTTACTTCCACGGAATCCACCAAACGTGTAACTTTCACATCATTTCTCAGTCTGTTTAGAGCATGGGTTTTTCTGCTGCCAAAAACAATTTACGTTGCTTTTTGCCACATTTCCTAAGAAAAACGGTGTCGATTAATCCATTATTCTGGTCTCTAAACATGCATTGCAAAGAAATCTGAACAGACTAACAGTGAATTTAAGAAAAATAAAGAGTAACTGTAAAAAGAGAAAACATTCAGGGCAGCTTATTAAGTTTTTGCATCTTCATGTGAATCTTGAAAAAATAACTTTCTCCAAACACAAATACTTTAGTTTATTGAACTAAAAACGAATTCCTTCCGTTTTCCACCTTTAATGAAGACATTCTAAAATAAATTTCGCTTACACGTAGTGAGAGTTATAAACAGTGTAATGTTTAGTTTTCAATTCACTTCTCAGTCTATTTGACTGTTGGGGCATCAATATTTTATGTAGACTGAAAACAATTTACAACTCTGCTTACATTTCATGAGCAAAAAAGTGCCAATTATTCCATTATTCTGGACTTTACACATACTTCGCAAATAAAACTATGCGTACAAGAAAAGAATACGTTAAAGAATGCATACATTAAAGACAGCCTATTAGATTTTGCATCTTCATGTGAAACTTTCAGAAAAGAACTGTTTCCAAATACAAATACTTCCGTTTTGAGAACTATAAACAAATTCTATCCTTTTCCACCTTTAATGAAGCCATTCCAAAATAAGTTTCGCTTACTTGCATGGAATATTCTAATCCGTCAGATGTTTAACTTTCACTTCATTTCTCAGGCTATTTAGCAAATGGAGCATGAATGTTTTTTGTCAGCTAAAACAATTTACGATGTTGGGCCATATTTCCTGAGTAACAAAAAAAAAAAGTGTCGATAATTCCACAATTCTGGTCCCTACTCACGCACTGCAAAGAAATCGAAACAGCAAAATAAATGGACTGCTTTCTAAATACAGCAGCCGACACCTAGTTCTTCATTGTAACTCCTTTGGAATATTTTTGCATAAGACTCTGCATTGTTTCAGCCGCAATTTCACGGCAGCCGAGAAAACTAATGTGGAAAATATTCCTGTGTCCAAATAAAACAGAGAGAGAGTTTGGGTGATCGCCTTACATACGTAATGAGTTTTAGGGAATAGAAAATTGTTTTTCTCTATTTTCGAGTTTTCTTGCTCTAATTAGCATTTATTTGTAAGAGTTACACCACACGTTGAATTTTAAGAACATTACTTTTATGGATGCCGAAGCAATTTTTAGTTTTTTTTTTTTTTCAAATAAATTCGTTGTATTTTTTGAAAATTGGGAAACTTAAAAAGTGTAGCTGCATAAAAAATGTTTATGGAATTGATATGTGTTTAAATTAGGCGGCATAACTAGCTATGCATTCTTAGTTTAACGTAAAATAAAGCTCGTATGAAATGACTTCTTCATATCGTAATGAAATTAATTTGAATTCTTTCTTTCTTTATCTTACTTTTTTTTGTTGCGGAATTTTATAATGACTGATTATTGTAATTTTAATAATGAGAAATTAATACGATTTTTCACACTAAACATTATTAAAAATAAACTTCTTAATTTAATGGTTTTGTAAATTTAGTATATATATATCAAATTTAGTAAAAATTTTGAACGCAGTCATAGTAAGTTAGATTTGAAGTTTTTGAGAAAACACGAACAAAAAAAAAAAAGACACCTTAAATAAAATGTAAGAAAAACTGTGTTGTTTTAAGAAACAAATACTGCCTTTTTTTTTTTATTATAAGAAGAAAGTACATTTTCAAATGCAAAATATTTTCAAACGCAGGGAAAAAGCAAAATAAATTTTTTAAAAAACTATTTTAGATTCTTAAATGAAAATAAATAAAATTAAAATATATATTTTTATTATATTTTTTTAGTTTCTTAATTTTTCGAACTTGTTTTATTTATCATATAGTTACTGTTGTAAAAATGTTTTCTAAACAAATATTAAAAATTAAAATAACAAGCCTAAATAGCATGCTTAATATAACAACTTAAATATTAAATTCAATATAGCAAATTAAAGTCAACGATCTATATTAGTAACGAAATTTTTACCACTTAGTAAATAAATTATTAAAATCCATTAAACTATATTAAATAAAAATTAGGTAACAGAAACATACAGTCAGGATAGTTTCTTAGATAAAAACAAAAACAAAATGGATTAATTTAAGGCTTTTTCTGATTATAAGATTATAGAAAATTTGAATAGCTTTTTACTATTAACGACTTTCTTTTTACTATTGCAATTTTACTTTTTTAATTTTTAGTAATTACTATTAACGATTTATTTTATTAGCCCTAAAACCTGAAAACTGTTTTTAGTTTTATTAGAAAAAAAAAAAAAAAAAAAGTTTAATGGGTAAACTTAAAAGGTAAAATCTTCGAACATTATCTATTTAAAAATTTCCTAGCTTTCAATTTTTATACTTCCAATTTCAAGTTTAAAAAGTTTGTGCGTGCGTGAATTCTTTTTTCTTTCAATTTTCTTTTTACGTAAATTTCACTGAAGTAGTAAAACAAATCTCACGAGGAAAAAAAAAAAAAAAAAAAAAAAAAAGGTGTTTCCTACCTACATCTTTTAATAGCAGCAAATTTGAACAGATTCCTCCCAGGAGAGGAAAATAAACTGCCGAATATCTAATTCGATTAAATAACTTTAATTAAATTAACTCCAATTATAGTCAGAATGTTCTTGGCAGAAAAACCGAAAAGAATGTTGTCTGTTCTTTCATAAAAATAACAACTAAGGATTTGAGAAAACAAAAAGGAAGAAAAACTAATTACATTATTTTTAAGCATTTGACTTAATGAATCTGAAAAAAAGTTATTTAATTAAAGCTTTCAATTAGATTTTTCTGACGGGTTCCGTATAAGTTAAATATACTTAATTATAATTAATATTTTATTTTTTTGCTCTTTCGATAAAATTAAGTATTTATTTGTTAGAAAATAAATATGATTTTCTTGAGTAACAATGGAAAACTTTTCTCTGGAAATAGTAATAGAATATCATTGGAAACCTGTAAAAAAGTTTTTTTGTTTGTAATAATTTTGTAAAAAGTAAGCAGTTTTAGAGAATTATGTTTCTAGATATTGTTCAATATTTTAAAGAATTGTAAATTTATCCATAATTATTAAAAATTAAATTTGAATATTTTTAATATTAAAATTTTTATCCGTATTGAATAATGTAGTAAACAATTTTAAATCTTTAGAGATTAATTAGGGCATTTATTAAAAATATTAAACAGCCCATTACAATTTCTGATTATAATGTACTTCTTTAGTTGAAATAACCGTCTCGTAAGAAGACTATGTCCTGCTAAAGAGGTACTGTGTAGGAAATGTAAAAAGAAAGGACACTGTCAGCGAGAATGTATTCTAAACCACAATATGCCTCCCATAATCCTAATGCATCAATTTACACCATAGATTCAGCTGCAATTTCCCTAGTTACTTGCAAAGCCACAGCCTGTAATCCATTAGATAATGGGCAGATAGAAAAGTACAATGCTATAATATATTAAATAATTCTGTTGGTATTGTAATCTAAGAACATAAAAAAATTGAACTGTGGGAGAGGTATTACAATCAGCATTACATTCTATTCCTTCCGTTTTTATACACTACAGCTACACTAACACAATGTGAACCATTTTTTCTCAACCCAGAAGGTCCTGTAAAAAAAGTCTCGATACGTACTTGCCTTTATTTGTCAATTACAGTTTTAATGAGTAATCATATAAATGATAATAAGCATGAAAACATTTTTCCAGAAATTGGACTTATGGAAGCTGATCGAGAATATGTTTATGGCAAGTTTATCGATGGACGTGAGACTAGTGTTTTTATACAACAATTGGTTCCATTGAGAACTATGACGAACCTACTTGTAGAGAGAGAAGGATAATGAGGCGTAGTAACCTGTTAATCGAAGAGTTTCATGATGTACATCACCCTTTTAAGATATTGATCCTGAACTATTCCGAAGAAGCTCACAAATATCAGCAGAAAATTAACATGAATTTGATTTTAACAAATCACCACATACTTTTAGATTAATACATAAACCTCCAAGGATCGAATGCCGAATATTCCATTATTCTGGTTACTACACAACATTACAAGGAAACCTGAATAAACCAACCAGAGAATTTAAGAAAATATCGAGTAATGTTGAAAGAAGAATACATTAAAGACAGCTTATTAGGCTTTTGCATCTTCATAGAGAATCTTCAAGAAATATTTTTTTCAAACACAAATACTTTTCTTTAGGGAACCTAAATATTCCTTATATTTTCCACCTTCAATGAACACATTCCAAAATAAAGTTCGCTTACTTGCATGGAATATTCTAATCCGTCAAACGTTTAACTTTCATTTCATTTCTCAGGCTATTTGACTGTTGTGAACATGAATGTTTTCTGCTGGCTAAAAACAATTTATGATGCTGGGCTACATTTCCTGCGTTTAAAAGTGCCGGTAATTCCACAATTCTGGACCCTACGCACGCACTGCAAAGAAATCGAAACAGCAAAATAAAAGGACTGCTTTCCAAATACAGCAGCAGACACCTAGTTCTTTGGGATAACTCCTTTGGAATATTTTGCATAAGTCTTTGCGTTGTTTCAGACGCAATTTCCACGGCAGCCGAGAAACAAATGTGGAAAATATTCCTGTGTCCAAATAAAACACAGGAGAGAAGTTTGGGCGATCGTCTTACATACGTAATGAGTTTTAGGAAATAGAAAAGTGTTTCCCTTCTCTATTTTTTCGAGTTTTCTTGCTCTAATTTGCATTAAATTGTAATATTTACACCACGCGTTGAATTTTAAGAAGATAACTTTTATGGATGCCGAATCAATTTTAATTTTTTTAAAAATAAATGTTTTGTATTTTTTCGGAACTGGCAAACTTAAAATTGTAGGTACATAAAAAAAATGTTTATGAAATTGAAATTTTAAAAAAGTCTTTAGCATGTATTTTGTTGTTTAACGTAAAATAAAGCTCGAATAAAATAATTTGTTCTTAGGATAATGAATTCAATTTGAATTATTATTTTTTTGCCGAATTTTGTAATGACGTATTATTATAATTTTAATAATGGTAATTTAATGGAACATTAAATCCCCATTATTAAAATTATAATAATCTGTTATTATAAAATTATTTGAGATAAAACTGTAAATTTATTGCTTTTTGAAATTTAATAATTAACAAATTTATTAAAATTTGCAAACACCGTCAAAGTAAATTAATTATCAGGTTTTAGAAAAAATACACACACAAATAATTTAAGCATAGATACCTTAAATAAAATGTAAGAAAAATGCATTGTTTTTAGTTTTTTTATGATAAGAAAAACGTAAATTTTCTAAAAGAAAAATTTTTCATACAGAAGTAAAAAGCAAATTAAATAGTTTAAAAACTGTTTCAGATTCTTAAAAGAAAAAAAAAAAGTATGATTAAAAATATTTTTATAATTTTAAAGGTTTTTCATTTTTTCAAACTTGTTTTATTTTTCACATAGGTACTGTTATAAAAATTAAAATAACAAGCTTAAATAGCATGCTTTAATATAACATGCTTAATATGCTAGCTTAAATAACATGCATAATATAATATGTTTAAATGACATGCTTAATATAATGTAACAATCATAAATAATATTCTTCGTGTATGTTCAAATAACATGCTTAATATAACAAGCTTAACTAACATACTTAATTTAATATTCTAAATATAACATGCTTAATATAACACGCTTAATATTACATGCTTAAATGACATGCTTAAATAACACGCTTAAATAATGCTTAATATAACAAGTTTAAATTACATGCTTAAATAACATGCAAAAATATTAAAATTAAAATGACAAAGTAAAGTGTATCATTAGCAAAATTTTTATCACTTAGATAATATACTTTTAAAATTCATTTTAATTACATTAAATAAAAGAAAATAATAGAAACATACAACCAGGATAGTTTATTCGATAGAAACAAAAAAAGAACCCTTTTAATTTAATGCTTTTTCTGATAATAAAATACTACACAATCTGAATAGATTTTTACTATTAACGATTTACTTTTTGCTATTAACGATTAACTATTTACTATTCAAGCTTTACTTTTTACTTTTTAGTAGTTACTAATAATGATTAATTTTATTAACCCTAAAAAACCTGGAAACTATTTTTAATCTTTATAGAAAAGTAAACCCAAAAAGTTTAATGAGTAAACTTAAAAATAAAAACGTCGAACATTATCTATTTAAAAAAAAAATTCTATCTTTCTATTTTCTTATATTTCAATTCAAGTTTAAAAATACGTGTGTGAATTCTTTAAAAGAACTTTCAATTTTATTTTTACGCAAATTTCACTGAAGTAGTGAAACAAATCTTACGAGCAAAAAAAAAAAAAAAAAAAAAAAAAAGAAACTGTCAAGGTGTTTCCTACCTACATCTTTTAATAGCAGCTAATTTGAAAAGATTCTTCCCAGAGGAAGGAAAATAAACTGCCGAATATCTAATTCGACTAAATAACTTTAATTAAATTAACTCAATTATAGTCAGCTCACAAGAATGTTCTTTGGCAGAGACCGAAAAGAATGTTCTCCATTCTCTCACAAAATAACAACTAAGGATTTGAGAAGACAAAAGGAAAAAAAAACTAATTACATTATTTTAAGCATTTGACTTAATGAATCTGAAAAAGTTATTTAATTAAAGCTTTTAATTAGATTTTTCTGACGGGTTCACATATAAATTAAATATACTTTTAACTATTAGTTGGTTTTTTTTTTTTTTTTTGCACTTTCGATGAAATTAAGTATTTTTTATTAGAAAAGTAAATATGATTTTCTGGAGTAAGAATGGAAAACTCTTTCTTTTGAAATAGTAATAGAAAGCTGAAACCTATAAACAATTATTTTTTTTGTTTTGTAAAAGAACAGTTTTAGAGAACTATTTTTTCAAGATGTTGTTAGATATTTCAATATATTGCTTATTTTTCATAATTATTATTCTTTTTAAATTCAATATTGAAAAAATCAATTTTTAAATCTTAAGAAAAATAATAAGTATTATTAGAAACATATTGATTTTTAAACAATATTGAAATTTTAATATATCTTAGAAAAAATTTTAAACTTATAAATTCCATGATAATATATTTATGTTTCATTATATGACCTTAAAATATTTTCGAAATATTGAATGATGATCATGATAAGTTATACTTCTTAAATTTCAGAATAATTAATGTAATATTATTTTTCACACATGTTAGGTTCTAAATTTAAAACTTGATATTAATTAGTGTTTTTAAATGGGAAACAATTTTAAAAATAGTTAATTAGTATGGATAATATATATTATTAAAACCTAAATTGTAATCAACCAAGTTAAAATTGCCATTTACACGATCATTAATAATAAATTAAAAATTCTTGTCAATGTGATTTTTTTTTTTATCAGTGCGACAGATAACGGTAATACTAAATTATATTTGTATTTTCAGTTTGGGAGGGGGACGTAACTTTAAACCATCCAAGTAAATGACATCAATAAATAACCCTAAAGTTTTTTTTTTTTTTGTAAATTTGATTTTAATATTCAAAAATTTAACTTTCCGTAATTCATGCTAGATGAAGTTGTTTACAGCGCGTTATGATTTCAAACTGGAAAGCCAGACAAGGAAAGCCTAATTGAAACCTTTGTATGAATGAAGGGAGGGATAAAATGATTATCTTCTTCTAGGTTGAAAGAAGAATAATTCTTCTTTTTCAAGTATATATTACCATCCCAGTATATAAGAAGATTTGACAACAAACCATATTATTTATCTGATGTTAAAGCTAAGACCTTTTGTATGCTTGTGTTAATGTTGATTAAAGCTTAAGTTATATGAAATGGCCTGGTTGTTATTATTAATATTATTATATATATGGTAACATTAATCGGCAGTATTAATCAGTTTTTACGAATTGGACACTGAATGAGGGATCAGCTTTTAAAATTAGAATAATTAGACGTCGCCCTCAGATATGAATAAATTTAAATCTGAGACAAAATGGAAAACCTGAAAGTAATTTTCTTCATATTTTCTGAGCAAAATTCCCAACATAATTGCACTTTATTTTACTTGACCCTACGCCTCATTCCTGTATCCAGATCTATATAGCCCTTAACAGTTTTAAAAGGTGATGTAAATTAGCATAATAAAATTTTTAAAAAAATTTTTATGGTAACTAATATAACAGTAACTATGCAATTAACAAAAAAATAGCAAAAGCATAAATGAAATGAGGTATATAATGCAGAAGATAGAAACTCTGAAAATCTTTATAATCATTAATTATTAAAAAATGGTAAGGGATATAATAAATTATGACGGCTTAGTCTGTGCAACTACTTTTATTCGACTGCGTTCGTGTATATTAATGATTCTGTGCACTATGGTGATACTATAACCGTTTTGGTCTCAATTTGCATCGTGAAATGAAATTAAATTTTCGCCAGACCGTGCTTAAAGTCTGGAATGTAAGAGATAGTCAGTCTTTGTTGGATTTTTACAAACACTCAAGCAACTAACAGAGACAGCAAATTCAAAGCTTTGAATGACAACGAATACAATAAGTACACCAGGAATTCATTCATTCGAATTTTGAGAAATCTACTTGTATCGATTACTTGCATGAAATATCCTAATCCGTCAAACTTTTAACTTTCACTTCATTTCTCAGGCTATTTAACAGTTGGAACATGAATGTTTACAGCTGGATAAAAAAAGTTACGAAGCTGCATTTTCTGAGCAAAAAGTGCCGATTATTCCATTATTCAGAACTCTACATATGCATCGCAAAGAAAAACTAAACAGACAAGCAGCAGAGTTTAAAAATATATATAGGGGTAACGGGGAAGAAGAAGACATTATAGACAGCTTATTAGGTTTTTGCATCTTCATGTGAATCTTTCAAGAAATAACTTTTTCCAAAGACAAACACTTTCGTGTTGGAAACTCTAAACGATTTCCTTCTGTTTTCCACCTTTAATGAAGACACTTCAAAATAAATTTCGCTTACACGTAGTGAGAGTTATAAACTGTGTAATGTTCAATTTTTCATTTCTCTTTTTCAGTTCATTTTCAGTTTATTAATACGGTTGGAGCATGAATGTTTTATGTAGACTGAAAACAATTTACCACACTGCGCACATTTCCTGAGCCATAAAGTGCCAATCAATCCATTTTTCTAGACTTTACACATACATCGCAAAGAAAACTAAACAAGCAAAAACAGAATACGTTAAAGAATGCACACATTAAATACAGCCTATTAGGCATTTGCCATCTTCATGTGAATCTTTCAGAAAACAACTTTTTCCAAAACCTTTGTTTAGGAACTGTAAACGAATTCTTTTCGTTTCCAATTTAATGAAGACATTCCAAAATACATTTCGTTCACTTGCATGGAATATCCTAATCCTTCAAATGTTTAACTTTCACTTCATTTCTCAGGTTATTTAACTGTTGAGGCATGAATGTTTTCTGCTGACTAAAAACAATTTACGATGCTGGGCTACATTTCCTGCATAGCAAAAAAAAAGTGCCGAAAATTCCACAATTCTGTCCGGACGCAAGCACTGCAAAGAAATCGAAACAGCAAAATAAAAGGACTGCTTTCCAAATACTGCGGCAGACACCTAGTTCTTTGGGATAACTCCTTTGAATATTTTGCATAAGACTTTGCGTTGTTTCAGACGCAATTTCCAAGGCAGCCGAGAAAAAAATGTGGAAAACATTCCTGTGTCCAAATAAAACACAGACAGAGAGTTTGGGTGATCGCCTTACATACATAATAAGTTTTAGGGAAAAAAAAGTGTTTTCCTTTTCTCTGTTTTTCGAGTTTTCTTGCTCTAATTTGCATTTATTTGTAAGAGTTACACCACACGTTGAATTTTAAGAAGATAACTTTTATGGATGCCAAGGCAATTTTTAGTTTTTTAAAAATAAATTTGCTGTGTTTTTCGGAACTAGGACACTATAAAAAGTGCAGCTGCATAAAAACATTTTTATGAAATCGAATTGTGTTTAAACAAAGTGAATACGCTAGTTATGCGTTTTGTTGTTCAACGTAAAATAAAGGTCGAATAAAATAATTTGTTTTTATGATTATGAATTCAATTTGATTTGTAACGGCTGATTATTGTAATTTTAATAATGGGAATTTTATGGAACACAAACCATTATTTGAATAAAACTACAAATTAAGGCTTTTGTTAATTTAATATTCATCAAATTTATTATAATTTTCAAACACCATCATAGTAAGTTAATTATCAGGTTTTGGAAAAATTGCACACAAACAAATTAATTTAAATATGGCCACTTTAAATAAAATGGAAGAAATGCATTGTTTTTAGTTTTGTTTAAGGTAAGAAGAACATATTGAGTAATGTTTAGTAATAAATGATTATTTTAATCTCAAGAAAAAATGTTTCAATGAGATTTGTTGTATTGTGTTATCATTTAATTTTTCTAAATTTGATATTTAAGAAACGAAACGGTAAAAAAAAATAAACATATTTATTTGAATTTTATATTTTTTATTATGTCTTTCTATATGTAACTTTTCCGAAAATGAGCTATAAAAAATTCTTCCCATTTTTATTCTTAATAAAAATATTCCAAAATAAATTTTGTTTACTCGTAGTGAATGTTCTAGACAGTGTAAAGTTTAGTTTTCAAATTATTTCTCAGGCTGTTTAACTATTGGGGCATGAATGTTTTATGTCGTTTGAAAACAATTTACGAAGTTGAGTACATTTACTGAGCAGAAAAGTGCCGATTATTCCATTTTTTCTGGACTCTACACATACATCGCAAGGGAAAAAAAAACACAAACAAGCAAATAATAAATTAAAGAATGCATGCATACATTAAATACAGCCTATTAGGCCTTTTCATCCTCATGCGAATCTTTCATGAAACAACTTTTTCCAAAGACAAACACTTTCGTTTAGAGGACTTTAAAATGAATTCCTTCCATTTTCCACATTTAATGAAGGTATTCCAAAATAAATTTCGTTTTCCTTGCATGGAATATCCTAATCCGTCAAACTTTTAACTTTCACTTCATTTCAGATGATATTTAACAGTTGAGGCAGGAATGTTTTCTGCCAGGCTAAAAACAATTTACGATGTTATGCCACATTTCCTGTGTAACAAAAAATGTCCCCATAATTCCACAATTCTGGTCCCTACGCACGCACTGCAAAAGAAATTGAAACAGCAAAATAAAAGGACTGCTTTCCAAATACAATAGCAGTCACTAATTCTATACTAGTTCTTTGGTATACCTCCTTTGGAATATTTTGCATAAGACTTTTCGTTGTTTCAGACACAATTTCCACTTAAGCCGAGAAACAAATGTGGAAAATATCCCTGTGTCCAAATAAAACACAGGGAGAGAGAGAGAGTTTGGTGATCGCCATACATACCTAATGAGTTTTAGGAAATATAAAAGTGTTTTTGGTTCTCTATTTTTCGAGTTTTCTTGCTCTAATTTGCATTTATTTTGTAAGAGTTACACCACACGTTGAATTTTAAGTTTACACGTTTAATTTAATGATAACTTGTATGGTTGCCGAAGCAATTTTTAGTTTTTTAAAAGTAAATTTGTTGTGTTTTTCGAGACTGGGAAACTTAAAAATTGTACTGCATAAAAAAAATGTTTATGGAAGTGAAATTTGTTTAAACTATGCGAATACACTGGCTATGCATTTTGTTGTTTAATGTAAATAAAGCTCGAAGGAAATAATTTGTTGTTATGGTAATGAATGCAGTTTGAATTCTCTATTTTTGGAGGAATTTTATAATGACTAATTTTTATATATTTTTAATAATGGGAATTTAATGGAATTTTAACACAAACCACTATTTGAAATAAAACTGAAAGTTTATTGCTTTTGTAAATTTAATATTTACCAAACTTAGTAGAAAATTCAAACACCGTCTTAGTCAGTTATAGATCAGGTTTAGAAAAAACATGGAATTGAAAATTGAAAACTGTTTATAACCTCATAGGATAGAAAAAAATCCGCACAAAAAATTATTTATCCATAGACACCTTAAATAAAATGTAAGAAAAATGCATTGCTTTTAGAAATATAAATTGCTTTTTGCATATGATAAAAATAAGTACATTTCCAAAAACAAAATTGTTTCAGATTTATGAAAAAGCAAAATAAATTGTTGATAAACTTTTTAAATTCTTTAAAAATGGATTATAAATAAATAGTTTAACTATATTTTTATAGACTATTTTTCGAACTTGTTTAGTTACTGTTATAAAAATATTTTCTATATAAATAAAAAGAAAAATTATGCTTATTATAACAAACTTATGTAACTTAACTTAAGTAACATACTTAATATAACAAGCTTAAATAACATACTTTATATAACATGCTTGATAAAGAAATTTTTAAATAGCATACTTAATTTTACAAGCTTAAATACCATGCTTAATATAAAAGTTTAAATAACATGCATGTTTAATAAAACAAGCTTCATAGAACATGCTTAATATAGCAAGCTTAAATAACATGCATAAATATATTAAGCATAATTTCTATGCTTAATATAGCAGACTTAAATAACACGCTTAATATAACATGCTTAAATAGCATGCTAATATAACCTTATTATAAAAGCTTAAATAACATGCTTAATGAAGCACTCATAATAGAACTTGCTTAAATAATATACTTCAATAACAAGATTAAGTAACATGCTTAATACAACAAGCTTAAATAAAATTCTTAATATAACAAGCGTAATATAACACTTAAATATTCAAATAAATGTAACGAATTAAAATGAACGATCTATATTATTAGTGAAATTTTTTTACCACTTAGATAATAAATTATTAAAATCCCTTAAATTACAGTAAATAAGAAATAGTTTATATAAACATACAGTTTCTTCGATAAAAACAACTTTTAACAACAAAACAGCTTTTTTTCTGTTATTAAAATAATGTAAAATCTGAATAGCTTTTTACTATTAACAATTTACTTTTTACAATTACCGATTAGCTTTTAATTTTAAAGTTTAATTTTTTTTACTTTTTTAATAGTTTCTACTAACGATTTATTTTATTAGCCTTAAAGACTGAAAACTATTTTTATTCTTTATAGGAGAGCAAAAAAATTGTTATGGGTAATATATGGGTAAACTTAAAAATAAAAACTTCGAACATTATCTATTTAAAAACTTCCTAGCATTCCATTTTCTTTACTTCCAATTTCAAGTTTAAAAATGTGTGCGTGAATTCTTTAAATAACTTTAAATTTTTTTTTTACGTAAATTTCACTGAAGTACTAAAACAAATCTCAAGAGGAAAAAAAAGAAACTACCAAGGTGCTCCCTACCTACATTCTTTTAATAGCAGCTAATTTGAAAAGATTCCTCCCAGAGAGGAAAAATAAACTGCCGAATATCTAATTCGATTAAATAACTTTAATTAAATTAGCTCAATTATAGTCGGCTCATAAGAATGTTCTCGGCAGAGATACCAAAATGAATGTTCTCTATTCTTTCACAAAAATAACAACTAAGGATTTTGGAAAGCAAAAAGAAGAAAAACTAATTACATTATTTTTAAGCATTTGACTTAATGAATCTGGAAAAAAAAAGTTATTTAATTAAAGCTTTTAATTAGATTTTCTGACGGGTTCCCATATAAATTAAATATACTTAATTATTATTTTTTTCTTTACTCTTTTGATGAAATTAAGTATTCATTTGTTGGAAAAGTAAATATGATTTTCTTGTGTAACAATGGAAATTTATTTCCTTTGAAATAGTAATAGAATAATAGCATTGGACGCATGAAAACGTTTATTTTTGTAATATTTCTCTAAAAAGTAGTTTTTAAACACATTTTTAGAGAATTATTCTTCAAGATGTTGCTAAATATTTTAAAGAATTGTTAATTTATTCGTAATTATTATTTTTAAATATTTAATATTGAAGAAAACAATTTTAAGTCTTTAGAAAAATATTTAGTGCTAATAATTTTGCATTTTTAAAAAACTTTGATTTTTAAACAATATTGAAATTTTAATATATCTTAGAAAAGTGTTAAACTTATAAATTCCATGATAATATATTTAAGATCCATTATATGACCTAAGATTAAGATCCATGATATGAACAAAGAAATTATTGATGATCTTGATAGTTATGTTTCTTAACTTTCAGGAAAATTAATGTAATATTTTTTTTCCGACATCTTAGGTTCTAAACAGAAAACTTGATATTAATTAGTGGTTTTTAAATAGGAATAATTTTAAGAATATTTATTTAGTATGGATAAAGTATATATCAAAACATGAACTGCAATTGTTCAAAGTTAAAATTGTCTTATGCATGAGTATTGAAATACATTAAAAATTCTCTTCAATGTGATTTTTTTTTATCATTGCGACAGATTATAGTAATACCAAATTATATTTTTATTTTCAGTCATGGGATGCGATGTAACTCGGAAAACCATCCAAGTAAATAACATTAATAAATAACCCTAAAGTTTGTTTCTGTACATTTGATTTTTGAATATTCAAAAATCTAACTTTGCCTAATTCAGGCCAGATGAAGTTGTTTACAGCGCGTTATGTTTTCAAACTGGGAAAGCCTTGACATAAAGTAAAAAAGCATAATTGAAAGTTTTTGTATCAATACCGCGGAGGGACAAAATGATTATCTTCTTCTGGGTTGAAAAAGAAGAATAAGTGAGGTGTATATTACTATCCCAGTCTCAAGACAGTTTGACAACAGTCATATTATTTATCTGATGTGAAAGATACGCCATTTTGTATGTATGCCGTAATGCTGATTAAAGAATTAAGTTATATGAAATGATTTTTGGTTGTTATTATTAATATTAGTACCTATATTACAACAATAATCAACATTATTAATCAGTTTTTACGAATTAGACACTGAATGAGGGATCAGCTTTAGAAATTTGAATGATTTGACGTCGATCCTTCAATTAGGAATAATTATAAATCAAAAGGCTATATGGAAACACTGGGAAATGAATTTTCTTCTATTTTCTGAGCAAATTATTTTCTATCCCAACATAAATGCACTTTATTTTACTTTACTCTACGCCATATTCACGTATCCACAGCTTGTTTCCACAGCACACAGTATATCCCCTCACAAAATAAAAGGTGTGGAAGGAAAAAATCTTTTAATTACAAAAAATTATCAACATAAATTAGCATAATAAAGTAAAAAAAAATTATATTAACTATACATGACAGTAACTATGGAATCAATAAAAATAACATAAATGAAACCGGAAGAATACTATGCAGAAGACGGAAACAATGGAAACGTTTATCCCCTTTAATTATTATGGTGATATATATGTGAAAAAGAAAATACGGTATGTAATAAAAATATATTAAGACGGTTTATTCTGTGCAACAATTTTAAATCGACTGCGTTCCAATACAATAATGATTCCGTACATTATGGTGCTGCTAAATCGTTTTTGGTCTCGAGTTACATCGCCAAATGAAATGAAATATTCGCCAGACCTTCCTTAGTGTCTGGAATGTAAAATATAGTCAGTATGTTGTTGAATTTTTGCAAACACTCAGGCAACTAGCAGGGACTGTAACTTCAAAAGCTTTGAATGACAATTAATACAAGGAGTACACCAGCAACTCATTCATCCGAGTTTTGAGAAATTTACTTGCATGGAATATTGCAATAGAAAAGTGTTTTTCCTTCTATTTTTCGAGTTTTCTTACTCTAATTTGCATTTATTTGTAAGAGTTACACCACACGTTGAATTTTAAGAAGATAAATTTTTGAATTTCTAGCAATTTTTAATTTTTTTAAAAAACAAATGTGTTATATTTTTCGAAACCTGGGAAACTTAAACAGTGTAGCTGCATGAAAAAAAAAAAAATGTGTATGGAATTGAAATGTGTTTAAACAAACTGAATAACCTAGCTATGCATTTTGTTGTTTAATGTAACATAAATCTCGAATGAATAATTTGTTGTTATGGTAATGAATGCAGTTTGAATTCTCCGTTTTTTTTTTAATGATTTTATAATGACTAATTTTATAATTTTAATGATGGGAATTTAATGGAAATTTTAACACATACCAATATTTGGAAATAAAACTGAAAATTTATTGCTTTTGTAAATTTTATATTTATCAAACTTAGTAGAATATTCAAATACCGGCATAGTCTGTTATATATCAGGTTTAGAAAAAGCATGGAATTTAAAAACTGAAAATGGAAAACCTTAAAAACTGTTTTTAATATTCATAGGAAAGCAAAAAAAAAAAAAAAAAAATCCGCACAGAAATAATATAAGCATAGATATTTTATTTAAATGTAACAAAAAATACATTATTTCAGAAATATAAATTTCGTTTTTGCATATGATAAAGCAAAGTATATTTTCTAAACCCAAAATTCTTTCAGATATATATGAAAAGTAAAATAAATTTTTAAAACTATTTTTAAATTCTTTTTAAAAATGAATTATAGATAAATAGTTTAATTATATTTTTATAGACTATTTTTGAAATTGTTTTATTTGTACTATAGTTACTGTTATAAAAATATTTTCGGAATAAATATTCAAAATTTTTATGCTTAATATAACCAACTTAAGTAACATACGTAATATTACAAGCTCTGAATAACATACTTTTTGTGTAACATGCTTAATATAGCAAGCTTAAATATCATACTTAATTTTACAAGCTTAAAAACCATGCTTAATATAAAAGCTTAAATAACATGCATGTTTAATACAACAAGCTTCATGGAACATGCTTAATACAACAAGCTTAATAGAACATGCTTTAACATGCTTAAAAATATCATGCTTAATACAACAATCATAATAGAACATGCTTAATATAACCATATAAAAGCTTAAATAACATGCTTAATATAACAATCATAATAGAACATGCTTAAATAACCTGATACTTCAATAACAAGCTTAAATAACGTACTTAATACAACAAGCTTAAATAAAAGGCTTAATATAACAAGCTTAATATGACACTTATATATTAAAATAAATAAAACAAATTAAAATAAACGATCTATATTATTAGTGAAATTTTTTTGCCACTTAGATAATAAATTATTAAAATCCATTACAGTAAATAATTTTAGTAATTTACAGTAAATAAAAATAGGTAATATAAACATACAGTTTCTTCGATAAAAAAAAAAAAAATGTTTTAATTTAATGCTTTTTCTGGTAATAAAAATAATGTAAAATCTGAATAGCTTTTTACTATTAACAACTTACTTTTACAATTAACGATTAGCGTTTTTAATTTTTAAAGTTTAATTTTTTTACTTTTTTTAATAGTTTCTATTAACGATTTATTTTATTAGCCTTTAAAGCCTGAAAAATGTTTTTATTCTTAATAGGAGAGCAAAAATTGTTTATTGAATAAACTTAAAAATAAAAACTTCCAACATTTCTATTTAAAAATGTCATAGCTTTTTATTTTCTTATACTTCCCATTTCAAGATAAAAAAATTTTTGTGTGAATTCTTTAAAAAATAACTTTCAATTTTCTTTTTACGTAAATTTCACTGAAATAGTAAAACAAATCTCAGGGAGCAAAAAAAAAAAAAAAACTACCAAGGTGTTTCCCTACCCACATCTTTTAATAGCAGCTAATTTGAAAAGATTCCTCCCAGGAGAGGAAAATAAACTGCCGAATATCTAATTGGATTAAATAACTTTAATTAAATTAACTTCAATTATTGCTCAGAATGTTCTTGGCAAAGAAACCGAAAAGAATGTTTTCTATTCTTTCACAAAAATAACAACTAAGGATTTGAGAAAACAAAAAGGAAGAAAAACTAATTACATTATTTTTAAGCATTTGAGTTAATTAATCTGAAAAAAAGTTATTTAAAAAGCTTTTAATTAGATTTTTCTGACGGGTTCCCATATAAATTAAATATACTTAATTATTATTACTATTATTATTATTATTATTTTTTTTTTTCCTATTTCGATGAAATTAAGTATTCATTCGTTAGAAAAGTAAATTTGATTTTCTTGAGTATCAATGGAAAACTTTTCTTTGGAAATAGTAATAGAATAGCATTGGAAACGTGAGAAAAAGTTTATTTTGTAATATTTTTGTAAAAATAATTTTTAAGTGCAGTTTTAGAGAATTATTCTTCAAGATGTTGTTAAATATTTTAAAGATTTGTTAATTTATTCATATTTATTAAAAAATTAAGTTTTTTTAAAATTCAATATTGAAGTAAAATTTTTAAATCTTGAGAAAAATAATTCGGACTAATTATTTTTGTATTTATTAAAAACATTGACAGCACATCATAGTTCCAGACTGTGATGTGCTACTTTTTGTTGAATCAACCGTATCAATAAAAAAAAGAAAAGTAGAAAAATAGACTATGTCCTGCTAAAGAAGTACTGTGTAGGAAATCTAGAAATAAAGGACAGTATCAACGAAAGTGTAATCTCAAACCACAGTATGCCACCTTTTATCCTACTATTTCAATTTACACTATATATTCAGCTTCAGTTTCATCTAGATGCTTACAAAAATCACAGTTATAATACATGAGATAATGGTCAGATAGAAAGGTACAATGCTATAATATGTAAAATAATTCTGTTGGTATTGACATAAGAAGAAAAAAAAATTAATTGTTGGAAGAGGTCTTACAATCAGGGATTACATGCAGCTTGAAGTACTTGAATAACCAATTTCCCGCAATCAGCGAAGCTAACGTAAGGTAAAGAATTTTCATGTCCACAAGTTAGTAAGATCTTTAAGGTTGTAAATTTTGCTAGCATGCTCAAGCAATATTACGAGAATCTTGGGGTTCTTTTTGTTTTTTGGCACATAATTTCTTAGAAAAATTAAATCAAAGAAATTAGTGATGGGCATATTTACTTGCAAGAAAACCGCTTGTACTATGTCTCTAATCATACATTTTTTTTGCAGTTTTGCTTCTTTCCAGAAAACTCTGAATAAGTTGGCGGTGATAATTTGCGAAAAAAAGAAAAAGATAACAGGGAAAATGATACTCTACGACTGTGATAGATTACAGTTGGGCAATTTTCAATGATGATCATGAGAATAGGCAAAAGCAATAATCCCAGACACCCAGTAATATAAAATAGGTACTTGCGTTTGCTAACACTTTGTTCATGTCGAAAACATTAGGTTATACATATCTTCGAATAGAAGCCATTTTCAAATTTTGTTTGATTTATTCGTGTTCATCAATCTGAAATTAGTAATAAAAGGCTATTTTAAACTAAGACAAAAAATTTCATTTAAGTTGCCTTGACGATTTTTCTGATAACAATATTAAAATATATAATTACCAACAAAAAAATTTAATTGTAATTTAACTCGCAATTTATGTGCAATTATTATAATTTTTATTATAAATAAGCAAAAGTTCGCAGATTTTATAATTTTGTTATTGTTAAATTTGCGTTATATTATTAATATCCTTGCAAAAATAAGAATTAATCGATTAATTTGGTCTTCTTATTTTAGAACAGCAAAATATCTGAATTTCATAAAACCAGTCATACAGATAAAACAGTCGTAAGTCGACTCTTACAGAAAAAAATATGTATGTAAAAAAAAAATGGTGAAAAAAAAATCTTTTTAGAAACTATTTAAACAATTTAATTAAAAATAAAATTAAGAGCATGAAAAATGTGAAGTGTTTTTGTAAATAACAAGATTTATTTTTTGTTATTTACAGGCTAAATTTGGTCCCATAAAAATTACTCTACATTAATTAAAAATAAAATTTGTAAATTCTTTTACTGAAGAATTTAAGAATTGGAAAGAGTTAAATATTTTAAGATGACAATTATTTTATTAAATGTTCATTTAAAAACTCATTAATTTACTATGCGACAAAAATTTGGTAAAATTTGTTTTTTAAAAATTCATCAAAGCACTTTGTGAAAAGATTTAAAAAAATAAAAGTAGCTTATTTTGCTTCCGTAGAATAAATTTACACTGATATCTAAAGAATGGAATGTAATTAAAAAAAAATAGTACTTTTGTATCGTTCATATTACACTGGTAGTATTTATTTTGAGATAAAAATTCACTAATAACAAATTTTTTTATGTATCAATATTTAAATGCGTTATTATTTATATGGCACAATATGTAAATTGTGAACTTTTTTCTCATTTAATCCTTTTGTTATTCCTTAAGCTAAATGTTTAAAATTTACAATTATACCTGAATCTCTATCCATTATAAAACTAAAGGATTTTGCAATATTTTTCCCATTCTAAGTAACTATTAGATACTACATGCATATTTAGGCCATTCCATTTTATTTATTCCTGTCTAGACACTTACATTATGCTATCTGTGTAGCAGAATTATTAATATTTACTTATGACCTTTCTTTTTTTTTCGTCTAGATATTTTGAATCTAATAAATTTTGACAAATTCTGAATTGTGTGCCTTTGTTTAAGTAAAGATTCGGGATTTCTCCGGAACACACTGGGCCTTTATTGTAATTCGATTTACTCCTTCGAGGGAATGTTGAAATTTAGTTATTCATAATATCCTTGTTATGCACAATGTCTCGTCTTCAGAGCAGTAATGAATTTAATTTGCTTCGAACACAACTTTGGGAAATTTGAAAGTTCTTCAAAACATGCTAACTGGGATTTTAATTCATGATGACATACGGGTTTCAAAGAAACTTGGGCAGTTTAGAAGTCTTTTATGTGAAGTTCGCGAGCCTTCCTTTATCCTAAAAGTCAAGTCAACTCGACTTACAAAACTCCGGAGGATATTCTAGAGGGAGATTAAATTCATGGCTGACTCCAGTTTAGATTCATTCAACTGAAACGACTGTGCAGTTCAATCGGAAAGTTCCCTTATTCGACTTTTCCCCAAAAGTTCGGAGTGTTGTATCTTGAATGTTGTGAAATAAATTCCTTGTATAATATGGTGCGAGTTGGTTATAATCCTTATATAATATGTATTGATTATAATCCATTTATTATAACCCACATATACCATTTGCAATAAAAGCTGTATTTACATCAAAATATTGTTTATTTATTATCTTCTATGACTTATATAATATGAACCCATTTTGAAATGACCATCTATTTAAAGGCAGTAAAAATTTATGAATGGTTTGAATGAGATAGGGAAAATAAAACATCGATAGTTTTTCCATTTCGAATCTGAAGTTGAAACAAACCCCTTCCCGAAATTTACTCTTTCGTTAACTTGGGTTTATTTCGGATAGATTGCTATTTTTTGATGCGTAATGATTTTATGTTTAACACTGAGTGATAAATAAAAAAAAAAAAAAAAAAAAATCTTACTCAATTTAAAGAGAGTTATTCAAAGGAATTTTTACATAATCTAACGATGTATTTTAATTATTTGTCAATAATTTTATTTGAGAAAATGAATCTTTTTTAAAATGTCTTTATTCAGAAAAAGGCAAATTTTTGGGAAGTTCCAAAGAATTTTTTTTTTTTTTTTTTTTTACTTTTTATTTTATTCCTTATAATTTATTTATTTTGTAAAATCTATCATTGTTTTTTTTATTTTGTAAAATCCCAATTTAACTTCAAATTACCTACATTGAACGTGTCCTGAATTTTTATTCCCAAAGTTGACCTATGCGTACACTATGATGCTATTGTACTATAGTGTCCCCTTTGTTTGGACCATAGATTATTTTTTAAAAAGAGAAAGCCTCGAGGTTGGTAGTTTGGGATAAACACAAGCGTCACGGGATCATAGAAACCATATCCCATTTACAACCATCACTTTTTATTCTCAGGAGTCACTTGTAAAATAGGGTATCGGGGATTTTAACATGTGTTAATAGTGTTAATTGATTATTTAAATCTTCAACTGAAAGGAAAATTTAAGGATTTATAAACTATCGCAGGTCATTTGAGGATAATAATATAATTGAGATAAAGATGTTTGACAATAATCCAATTTTTAAGCAATTCTTAGCTGCTTATACATGATTACTTTGCCATAAACAGATAACTGCATTTTTAATTCAAACTGTTTACCTATGTATGAAACTAATATACTTAATGCATCATTAACAAATCATCCCAATTTAGATGATTAAACGATTTAAACAGATTTCTCCTACTTAACAAATAACGCACATTTTACAGAAAATCCAATGCATTTAAGATTATTTTAAAAATTAAATATGTATGTTGAAGATAATGTGGAATAAATCTCTGGATATGCGGTAAAAGTTTTGTCGTATTGAATTTTTACTGCATTATTTTTGGCTGAAACTTTTTGACTTTATTTTAAAGAAAAAAATGGGAAGTTTATTTGTAGAAGATAAAGAGAATCTATATAAGCAAAGTGAAAATGTTTCTATGTTTTTAAGCTGAAGAAAAAAATGGAAAAAGTTAAAATCATTCATTATTTTTTTTATGTCTGTGTCAGATTAAATGAAATATACTTTCTCGACTTAATGATCATATATTGGGCCATGATCAAATAAAAATCACACATTTCTCAAAAATCGATATTTTTGAATATTCTATTATTAGATTACAACATTTTGAGTCCATAATGAAGAACTACTAAAAATAAATTCAGCAGTTTGAATAATAAGTTTAAGATTTTATTTAAAGGTCATTAATTTATTTAAGTTTTGTTATGAGTTTTTATTTACGATTGTCATTATTTAGTATTCCACTAAGGTGTAACTACATACAACGTTTAATTTGTTTCTTTTATTTTTACTTCATGTTGATTTAATTTTTGTATTCTTGGCTTCTAATTAGAAATAAAAAGAAATTATATTAATTTCATAATACTATCATTAAATACAGTAGAAGAAAATGTAGAAGAAAATGTATAGTTGCTCATTAAATTCCACTGCTGTGTTCATTAAAAATTATGTTTTCGAACGTAATAATTTGATATTTTTAACTTGGGGTAAAAAAAAAAAATATCTGGAAAAAAATATTCAGACAAATTTTCTTTGAAGAAAATTTGGAATTATAAAATATTTAATTATTTTTTTTGATAACGTTTTTGTGTTGCATAAAAAATTACCAAAGTAATAAATATAATATTAGAGAAAAAAATGGATGATTAAAAAAAATTAGGTATTCATTTACATGATTTCATTTTAATGGAATGTTTTATTATATATTTCATACAAAAATAAGCAAAATAACATTTCTTGAATCTGTTTATCTTAGTAAGCATATACGTACGTATATCAGCCCACGGTGGGCCAAGACCGATCGTCCGTCTACTAGCAGATTTCTAGACTGGAGATTTTATCTTTTTACGGGGTAGGGTTGCCGGCCGTATATTAAACTATTAAACGCTCTATTGTCCTATTAGTCTGGGGCCTATGGTTTAAAGTGGATTCTGAACCACTCCATGCATCCATGGCTATTCCGGGATTAGAACCGAAGCCTGTGGCCCCAAGCGCCAGACACTCGGCCATCAAATCTCAGTAAGCATATAGTTAAATAAATTTATGACTAGACAAGAAGAATGTAAATCATTTTATGTGAGTTTTAAGAATCACTCAGCCAAATGTTTTTCTAAATAAAGGCTAGCAAAACAAAGTAACCAAGAGGAGACACAGTGCCAACTGTAGTACGAAAAGAATGGGAGGTATTTGCCCCTACTTCCTTTTCCTTTAGAGTAGGGAATGCAGTCTATTTTATTGCTATTCTAGAAATTGAACTTGTGAGCATATTTCTTTTGGGCTTCAGGGATCTCAAGGCCTCTACCCCCACACCTATTCACAATTAACCTCCTTGACTTTTACCAAATACACCTAGAAAAAAAATGTGTTGTTTAATAATTTCCTCTCATTACTTCAAATCCAAAAGTTAAACTTTACAACCTAATGATGTATTTTGTCCATCGCTGTCAACGAATGAGTATATCATTTACAAAACAATATTTGATTATAGGAGAGTAAATTTCTGAACACATATCCAAATCTAATAATGAGGAAAATTAAAATAATTTACAATTCGTTTACTCGTAATTGCATCAATGTTTCTCGATTTATATTTTCTTTAATTGCTTTTTTTCTTAAAATACATCACAAAAAGCTTCTTCTAATGCTACTTGAAATTGAATTGCTTCATTCTACAGAACTTTCTTCAGATTCATCAAATTCAATAAATATTAGCTATTAATCCCATTAAATTTAAATTCTATTCACGTTTCCAAATCAAATAATTCAAAGATACTGCTTTCTACTTTTCATCAAAATATTAATTTCTTTATTGAAACCTAAGACACGGGTTTGTAATAGATGTAATCCATTAAGGATTACATTTATTACATTAGAATAAATTTCGTGTTTCCGATAAAAAATATATATATTTATCATTTAAATTCAAACCAAACCCCATTTAAACTCAAACCATCTAATCTGAAATATTTCAAAATTCTAAACATTTTTTAAATTACGAAAATAAAAAGAATATTATTAAAGTTAATTTTACGAATTCAAACCACTTTAAATTATAAATTTTGTTAAAGTTTTAAATATTTATGTCAACATAAAAATATGGTGAATTAATTATTAAAATTTCGTTTTAATAAATGAGAATATAATTCTTAAAAATAGTTATATTTTTCTTTATTTGTGTAATGAAATTTTTAAATATTGTTGTTTATCAATTTTACAGAGAATTAATAGTAATGAAAAAATTGTATTTAAATATCAATCTTTCACAAGATTCACTTGACTGTCACATTAAATATTATTATTTAAAATTAATAAATCAAGGTTCTTTACTTTTAAATGCCCTATTAACCATTCAAAAACCCAGTATGATAAATAATTACAATATCAAAACCATATTTAATAGATAAATTACATGAAATACATATAAATTTGCTGAAATGACTTCAACCTGATAAACCAGAAGAAGTCAGTATTTTGTTTGACGCTATTTGAGCTGCAATCTACAATACGTATGAGTATTGTAAGAAAAAAATGTTTGACACCTAATGCTGCTTTCCATAAGTCACAAAGGTTCATCAGATACAAGCGCAGATGATTTCTCATGTAAAAATCGTTGCATGATCTTTGATCAGAAGTGCTCATTGAGCATCAAATAATGGTGACGGGAAGGACTACAGAAAATTGTTAACATTAAACAGTTATTAAACACTTATTGAAAGTTGTGTATCACATGCAGTCTCAAATCGTCCTAAAATAATGATTTTATTAATATTTTAACTAAACAAAATTCTGCAAATAATTTTCTAAATAAAAATGTAATTAACACTGTATATTAATAAAAAAATTCTTACTATTTGTCTTAATACTTCTTATTTACTTATAATTTCTATTATTCGGTAGTTTCATTTATTTTAGGTACAACGATGAAATTAAATTCTCACATATCAAAGAAATTTTATAGAAAGTATTTCAAGAAAAATAGATTATTTTTTATTTAATACTGTATGGAACATTTTAAATAATTTTTACTATAAACAAATAATTAAACTACAAAATGTTACAGAGCGAAAAAAATTTTTTGAAACTTCCTGACGTGGAAAATAAAAATAATATATTTAATGATTAAATATATCATTTTTCAATTTCTTCAGGAAATAGAAAATTTTTATTATATTAACAAACAGACCCAGTTTTCTATTAAAAGTATATTACGTCTGTTAAAAACTAAAAATGCATAGTATTTGCTAAATCTCTATCGTTTCCAAATTCTTTACCTTCCAATAAAAAAAAATTTTTGCTTCAAAATCTAATGAAATTCCATGCAAAACATTTTTTATAATTAAACAAACTTGTTAATAAATATTGAAATATTTTAATTAAAAAAAAAGATGAAGTATATTAAATTAAAAAATTCAAACTAAATTATTGGACAATATTTACTTATATCTTTAAAAATAGAAAAAAAAAAATATATATAATTATTTTGTTTAAAATATAAGTTATTTACCATGAATACTTTGAATAAAAACTTTGAAAGAAATGATACTCAGATAATTTTAAAATACAAGATTTGTAATTATTCATACAAATTTTAAATGTTGATAATTTTCATGATACATTTCATATTATTGGTTTTTTTATATGAAAGACCATTTTTATTTATG
Source organism: Caerostris extrusa (assembly GCA_021605095.1). Classification (NCBI taxonomy): domain Eukaryota; kingdom Metazoa; phylum Arthropoda; class Arachnida; order Araneae; family Araneidae; genus Caerostris; species Caerostris extrusa. Next base: position 110,274 of record BPLR01013094.1, read on the forward strand.
TATATTTTAGAAAGGAAACCTATGTAAAAGAAATAAATATATAATTTTAGTTTGAGTTCTTATTAAATTTTTATAATGATTTATTAATATTTATAAATTATTATCGCCATATTTTAACTATTATTTAGCAGATTACAAATTTGTTCCTTTTAAAATAGATTAAAATGAAATTCTATTTATTTATTTATTTTAATATCAACCTAAAACATAGCATTTATTCAAATACTATGTTTGTAACTATCTATGTTTCTAATACTCTATACAACACAATTTTCTTTGTTCAATATATTTTTACATTTATTTCAACACAAAAAATTCCTCTGTAGTAATTTCATTAAAAGTTTTCATATTTTTCCAATATTTTTATTTTAAAATCACCATAATGCTCCATTTTTTTCTGTTCTCTTTTCGTATCAAAATAACTTAAATAATCTTTTGTTAACAAAAAGTGTAAAATTCTTATTCCAAAAAAACGTCGCTGATTTTAATATCAAATTTATTTAAACAAAAATTAAATTAAATAAAAAATTAAATCTTAGGTTATAAAATAAAAAAATATGATGTTATTTCGCTGCACTTAATTTATTTTTACTGTTTTACTATTTAATATCTTATAATATCTTTATTCATTATTTCATTCTTTTTTGTAATTATCTCATTCATGTAAATGCAATATATTGTTTTATAATACTTTTCAACTTCAGAATGGGATAGAGGATCAAAATCTTATGATAATTTAATTATGAAAAAGAAAAAAAAGCTATACTTATTTATTATAATTTAGCTACACGTATTTTATTTTAACTGTTTTACTATTTATTTTTAATATCTTCATTCGTTATGTCATTCTCCTTTGTAATTAGTATCTCAGTCATATGTAATATATTGTTTATAACACTCAGATCTTACTTCAGATATATCATAGAGGAATAAAATATTATGATAATTTAATTATGAAAAAAAAAAAAATATCAAAAAAGGCTTCCCAAAGAAGAATGAAATAAATTCATTCCATAAGCATTATATATATTATTATAACATTTGCCTCCAATCCGCGAACTTTTTATGCTTTATTAATTTTAATTGACTTGTTTTATCAATAAGAATTATTAGAAAATATCTTTTAATATAATCGTCTCTTAATTACTTCCTGCTGTTCATTTACTTCGACTTCAAACAAATGGAAATGGTGAAAAAAATTTTTTTTTTTTGAATAATTATTGATTTTTAATGCAAAATTAAAATACTACTATTACAATTAAGTATTAGGTGGAAACATTATATAGTATATAATTGTCTTTAAGGATTAATTATTTAAAGTGGTAGCTAATTGATTGGAACTAAAGTTATTTAAACGAATTTCAATCATTTGAACTAATGAATATATATATTTTTAAGCTTTGAAATTTGGTATGAATGAGAGGATATATATTATAAATTCTGTCTCCAAATTATGTATCAAAATCCTTTACTTAGACAGTGAAAAAGGAAAAGTTTTGCTTCAATTATCAAATTCATATTAATTAAAATTTCCTATTAATTAGCATTTAAAAATTATTTTTTTTATTGAGATTTGGTGAGATTTTTCGGGAAATAAGATCAGTAAGTAAGTTATCATTTATAAACCAGCAAACTTGATTATTCTAATTATTTTCATATGGAATATCACATAGATAATTATAAGGATACATTATAATGATTTAATTAAATTTGGTATAAGAACACCATACTTAAAATGTCTCTAATTATTTTTTTTTCCTCACATTCACCCAATTTGACGTGAAATAAGATTTGCAAGATTTGAATTTTCTTTGTAAAATTAAGAATATAATCTAATTTAAAATATTATATTTTTATTTTACACGTTTTTTTTTCTAATTTGTACTACCTTTTATTTGAAGGATTTTTAAAAGATTTGACAGTAATTATAAAATAATTAATATCATACTTGAAGTGTAAATGGTAATATACTACAAGAAATAGAAAATAACAATTCCAGTTACAGAATGAATTTCTTTCCGTTTCTAATTAATGGTTTTTATGCATCGATTTTCATGACAATGGAGGTGTGTCAAATTAGCAACGAAATGATTAATTAATGTTCATTCCAGATAAAAAAAGTAAAACATGTCTACATAGTAAATTGGAAAATAATTATTAATTTTAAGTTTAATTTTTAAAATGTAGTATCTCAAATACTAATATTATGCGGGAGAAGGCGATGAAAATCGATTGGAATTTCTACCAAAAGAAAAAAAAAAAGTATATCAATTTGATTAAATAAAATATTTTATTAGGGATCAATATCATTAGTTGTCTAAACAATAAATGAAGTGCTTTCGAATTTAACTAGTTTTCTGAATATACATCTCTTGCAAATGATATATTAATGATTGTTTTATAATTTTGACTTTTATAAGAAATGAATAAATCAGAAAATCTGATGAATCAAAGAAACAGTGATTAAAAAACTGAGTTATAGTTAAATAATCCTTCTATACAAATTTATAAACGTTTTAAGAAGCAGATGAACTAATCAATTTAAGTTGGTATTTTTATATTCTCCTTATAAATGTAATTTAAATATTTTTGAAAAAAAGTCCTTAACACATAGACTACTTGTAGAACATGCAGTAAATAAGGACAGAAGTTCATATTCTCTTGTGGCAAAAGGACACTAGAGACAATGTTTTGAAAACTTAATTAACATAAGAGCTATCCCCATGAAATGTATTGCATTGATTCGGATCGTCTGTTGGATTTTGCTTCACCAATATAACACGCAAATTTGGAGATATTGAAATCTGAGTGCAATGAAATCTCCTCGTATTGCACTCCGTGGAACTCCAAAATTATCTACAAACACGGCCTTCAGTCTGGTTATGTGTAAGTTCCTTTGAGTTATGCATTCATTGATGACATTGCTACTGTTTTTCTGCAGTCACGATTGTCTCCGCAAGTACCCTCACAGAATTATACTGATTCCTGGCCCTCTCTGTCTCGTGTGTGTTAACCTGGAAGAAATGTCCCACCTTGCATCGTGTTCTACAGTACCCCTGTTTTTTTTACGGAAACGTTAATGAATTGCCAGACATAAATGGATAGATTAACTGATGTCATCAATTTCTATCTTGTTGATTGTATTTTTTAATAATATCTCTTGTCCTGTGAACTTGCCATTGAAAATAAAAATAAATCTTTGAAATCCTACAGAAAGATCACTCTCTGACATAGTAAATATTACAAACACACGAAAATGATGTTCTTAAATTTTAATAAAGAAAGCTTCTCATCATTAAAAATTAAAAATTGTTGAACTTAAGTATCATTTTGAAAGTAATACATTTTAATAGGCTATACTTCAAATTTTTCTTTTTAGATATAATACAGCCAATATATTTTCTAATTTTTTAATTTTTAATTTTAATTTTTTTAAGAATAACAAAGTTAATTAGCATGAAACTTGGCCTGCTTTGAAAATTACACTCCATAAAGGTTATTTTGACTTCAAAACTATTATGGCGTCTCTAAAAAAGATTTATCCGAATCGTAAATTATCATGAATTGGACCATAAACAACGTGGAAGGTAGCACAAAAATCCTCTCTCTTTTAGATTAATGAGCATGGCTACTTCCTTACGACTCTGGGGTGGTAAAACAAGCAGAGGGAAACGAAAATTACATACTTTTTCGTCGCTCTCAGAAAGATTTGCAATTTTTTCCCTCCGAATTTATGTCCAAGACAAACTTTAACTAGCTCATTAAGGCGTAATTAGACATTTAACCAAATTATAGAGATCTCGAAGGCGAATGGTAAAGTTTGTTGGTCGAAAGTTCTTTATTCTGCTTACGGTGCTTGCTGTATTTTTAATTAAATTTTTATTTTATTTTGTGCGTCTTTACTTTAGCCAGGATTTTAGGTAACGGTGCAAGTTGTAAAAATCGCATTCCTTCCTTGAATAAGTGTCTTACGGTTTAATGATTTTTAAAAAGTGGCCATTTTCCAAATGTTTTGAGGAGACTCGTTATTTTTAGAGAAATGCTTATGTCAGACTCTTCAATCGATCTTCTTTTTAGTAGCCATAAAAGTTAACACGGCCCCACTCTATGAAAGTCGCTCGTGATTTTATGTTTGAATCCAGGATTATTTCGAAAGTGGAGTGCTACTTCGAAGTTACTGCATTTAAGCAAATGACGCATTTAAATGTTGCTTTTTTGCCACATAGCAATTTGTGAAAGGCAAAACTATATACACAGGTATCAGAAATGTAAAAAAATATTAAAAATTAAAGTATTGTTTAATAATGCCTGTATAATAATAGATAAAATGACACATTTTTTGCGATATATAATTAATTACACTGCAAATTATTCGAAAATTATTTGTTTAGTGTTGAGGAACAAAAAATAAATCTTTCTTTATTTCTGTATAATTTTATGACTATTTAATTATGCGTACATTATATCGTTTACTGCCTGAAGTTTTATAAAATATCCAAACAGGCGGCTTTTGATTTTATTTCAAATTAATGAATAGGTTTTGATAAAATATTAAAATGAATTTTTTTCAAAACGTTTTTCTGAAAGCTTTTAGCATGACAGACAGATAATTTGCTTTCCTATTTAATTAGTATTCATATAATCAGAATATCAACTACCATTTGGTGAAAAAAACTGACTTAATGAATTCAATTTGATTAAATGGATACGTTAGCAAGATAAATATAATAATAATTTTTGAAAAATCGTACAGCATTCTTTCTGAATGAAGAAATTAAGAGTTATTTTATAACTTGGATTTTTATAGAATCTTCTAGTAATTATTAAAGCGGAGTATTTTTAGCGTTGTTCATTTACTGATTACTAAATAAATTAAATAAAAATTTATTGAACAAATTTTAATCTTTACTATCACAATTTGGACGGTTTTATTGTGTTTATCCCTGGCGGAAATGTAAGAATATTTGGCATTCGAAACTACATCAGAAGCCTAGTTAACTAGTATCTATAGAAGGCTTATTGTATCCTAAAATAATATTAAATTTTCCTTTTACACTGAAAATGTATATTCCATGGGTTATTTGTCTTCAAAAGTATTGATTTCTACTCATTGTTAAATTTAAAAAAATGTCCTTTCTATATTAAAATATATTATTTTTTTAATGTTTACTAGCAGACGAGGCCCGGCGGCATGCAGGTTAAATTTAAAAAAAATAATAAATTAAATTAATTTTTTAAACATATTCTGTTGAGATAGCTAATTTAAATTTGATTAATATTAGTTAAATAATTGAAGTTAATAACTAACAATTAAAATTAATAATAATTAGCTAATTGAAATTTAATGGGAAAAAATTATTATATCTTATTCAATCGATTTGTTCATCTCATATTATCACATTTATTTTCACAAAAAAAAAAAATTTATATTTCTATTTTTTAGCTAGCACTTGAAAATATTTTAACTTAAAGTCATAAGAAATATTTAAATAATATAACAAATATATAAAAATATTTAAATAAAATTAATAAAATATTATTTAAATATTAAAAAATATATATAAAAATAATAATTTGTGAAATATTCACGAGTAGTACGGTGGATCTTAGTATATATAACGTGTTGTGTTTCCGAAATATTAGAGCAGTTTCAAAACTCAACAAGTGATGTCGAACCGAAAGGAATGGGCAATATAAATCTATCGGTCGGAAAATAATTCCGCTGATCTCGAGAAAGTGAGGAAGATTTATGTTAGAAAAAAATAATGATATTAATAATAAATAATTAAATTCTAAAATTATCAATTTACAAATGCTAAAATTTAATACAGTACTTAATTTTAAATTATATTGAAAATACATATATTTTCCTGGATTTAGTTTTTTAGTAATATAAAAGTGCTTTAAAATCAACACAAATTTAAATCTGAATGAAACAGTTTTATTCCATAAGAATAGTTAAACTCCTATCGTATAACTAAACCCGACCTTTGTCATCAATTTATACGAGGTGTGCCTTCGGAATATCTAAATACATTCTGTATTGTGGCATAACTTCTGACGCTTAATATATTAACAACAAATTCATTTTCAGTTATCTTCAAAGCTTTTACTGATAATTTCTTGGCGTCCGTTCAAATTGTATACCACTCGCTTCTAAATTCATTCCAATAATAAGCACTACTTTTGTTGGACGACTTTTCAGTCTGGCGGTCATGATCCTCTTGGGAAGTGACCTAGAATTTTAAAAAAAATTGCTTTTTTAAAATAACTGCACTACTAAAATTATCCGTTTTGTATTATCGATATAATAATTTGTAAATTATATTTTAAATACATTTCAAAATGATTTGTTTTAAATAGGACAGTAATAAATTGATTAAAGTATTTAGTTTTGATAATTGAAGTATTAAAACTTACCAATACTATGCTTTGAAATGATGAAAATTTTCTTTGCTTTAAAAAAATATTAATGATCATACTGCTTATTATTATAAAGCCAAAGTCATGATAGCCAATTGACTACCACTTTGGCACTTGGTGCCACAGGTTTCGGTTCTAATCTGTGGTTGGGTGTTTGTAGTGGTCCGGAGTCCAGGTGTTTGTAGTAGTCCGTAGGTCCTGGTCTAATACTGCTGTAGCGTGTTGGACTTAGAGCTGATAACCCTACGCCGTACAAAAGAAAATATCTCACGTCTCGAAATTTTGCCAGTAGGCAGACGATGCCCTGTCCCACCATGGGACTGTCACTCCGATGATGTTGATGATTATTATTATTAAATTATGTGTGAATACGTGACGAAATAAATTTATTATGGAATAGTAAAAAATTTCTATACAGAACACATCATGAAGTGTTTCAACAGCACAGTCATTTAATAACTTATACAGAATGAAAAACTATTGAATAATTAATCTAAAGCCAATAATGAACTACTTACAGATGCCTTTTAAACATTAAACTTTTAATCTGAACTAGCACTCTTCTACCATATGTATCTTTGAGTGTCGCCGTCTCATAGGTGATCATCGTTTTCATCTCATATCTCGACTCCTCTATTTGTTCATATCCTGGAAGGTGGTATGGATATTTACTAGTGGTTCAGAATCCACTCTAAACTGTAGGTGCCTGTCTAATTAGCCCAAAATGTGCAAAAAAGCATCGTAGAGCGACTATATAAATATGCAATAATGCAAATGCTTATATATTTATATAAAAATAAAAATATATTATGTTAATATATAAAATATTTAATTGAATCTAATTGTATGTATTAATTATGTAACAGGTATATATATCTAATATATGTGAAAATCGAATAAATTAATTAATACAATAAATAAAATAATATATTTCACTCTTTGTATATTTATGTCATATCACAAATAATATATTCAATATTACTGAACTGAAATGCTTAAGGATAAATTAGAATTTTTTATGAATAACTTTCATTAATAAATTTTTTATAGTTAATAAACGATTTATAAATAATAAAATAACTTTTTAAAAACAAATTACGCATATCAGAGCAGTAATGTCCATAAATGTCATTGAAACATTGTTCATAATAATGCTGTATAAATGTTAATTTACTACTTTTAAAAGTAAGTTCTGTATTGTGATAATTATACTTATACTGAAATATAAGATAAAAATAATTTATCATTCTAACTATATGGTTTAAATTATGAAATAAAAATAATTCAAGTTGTTCTAACTTAAACATCTATATGAATTTTATATATAAAACAAATAGAAAAAGTTTATATTCGTTAGAAGGTGATTAAGAGAAAATATTTAATAGAAAATATTTAAAAATATACCCTTAATAATAGCTTGTAAACATTTTTTTTTTTAAATTTAACAGCATGTACTAAATTTATTGGTTTAGTCCAGGATTCAATCAATTTCCATTGTATATTTTCCATTAAAACTGCATTTCAGTATTCAAGCTATCTTCTAGGGAAACCTGATGTTTAAGGCAATTTTCTTACATATTTAAAACAGTGTTATTTATATTAATTACATTGTAATAAAATAATTTGCTGCATTCCACTAATCGAATAAATAAAGTAATTTTTCATATTCACCTGATATTTTTTTTGAATTGTTTATATAATCCAATAAGTATTTTAATAATTATAAAAGCTTTATGAATTAACGAATTTTAATACTATTGATTTAAATTATCATTTCTTAACCTTCTTTTCTGAATATTATTTTCCAATTTCTTAATTATTATTTTAAATCATGTTTTATAAATATGAAAGTTACCATCATTACCACTTTTCTTTTAAATCTTACTGAATAAGAGAATAAAAAACATTGCCATTAGATTCATTTTTTACAACACTTTGGCAAAAAAAAAAAAAATGTCGATAGTAAGCAGTTATTTTCAAGAAATAAAACACTCATATCATTCACACAATGTTAGAAAGGGATAAATATATATATAGAACGAATAAAAGCAAAATAATTATGTTTTATGCTCAATTAAGTTATGATAAAAATATTAGCCATCTTCTGCAACAGCTGGAAAAAAATTGGATACAATATTATTAGGTTTAGAAAGAAAAACATGATTTTTTTTCCAATTGAGAAACAACAATATGTTTGTTTACTTGATTATTAGGCTATGATAATATCCGGCTGATAATGACTACACATTGAAAATAACTACTTTGCAAATTACATAAATATTTTGTGTGACTAAATTAACTCTTTTATAAAGCATGTGTATGTTTGGGGGATTTTATCGTAGTAAATTTTTTTTCAATAAAAAGTCCAATATATTTTTATTGTTTTTTTACTGCAAACAAAAAATTACTAACAAATTGTTTTTGGAATTATTTAATTAAATAAAAATTTCAAATTTATGTAACAAAACTGTAATAAAACGAATTTTATTGAATTAAAATTGTATTTATGAATGAAATGAAATGAGAATGGTAAAATGTGAAGATATTTTATATGGATGATTGCAATTAATTAAATCTAATTGCCTAAAAAATAGGAAATAAACTAGATAAAATGGCGTAATATGTGGTACTATCTTTCAATTTTTCTCAACAAAAAAATATTTTCAAAGCAAGTTACAATCTTTATTAAAGATATGCAACACAGTATACCAGTAAATATTTTAAAAGAATAACAGTCCACAAATTTTGTAAATGATCCCATCACATATAAAACATTACTTTTCTACGACTTCTGATTGACCACAAAAAATGCGAGTCCCTCTTCATTCCCGGTACATTCTAAGGCTTGCTGTTCCACAAGATTCATGATTTGTCTGGAAACTCTTATCTCTAGAAAATAAGAATTTTCATTCTCGTGCGTGCTACGAAGTCTCAAGAGAGTTTTCCTTCGTCTTTCGAGTCCCAGGAGTGTATCTTTACTGCAGAAAATAACTGGAGATTCCCCAGACAAATCAATTTGTGGTGGATTCGGCTTCACTTCCTTTGCACCTTCAACACCATCGCTGTTACCACGGCCGGCATAATGTTTATTATGCTCATAAACGATTTTTATTTATTGTGATAGGTTCCAGAGTCTGTCCCTAAATTATTTTATCACTGAGCAAAAGTGTATTAGGGTTTAGTTTATTGTGAGAATACCCACTTTATCACCCATGGAAGAAGAATGAATGCTTTGTAGAACATATATTTTACTTTCAATAATAATCTTGAATGATTCTACTTGGATAAAAAATGAATAAATATGAACAATACAATTTTGAATACACCTAAAAATAGATTATCAACCTTCATCCTTTCTTAAAAGATCATATATATCTTATGTTTATTTAGTATAAAAGTTTACATAACGACAAAAGTATATCTAATAGTCATATTATATCTGCTTTAATTGTTTTTAAATTTTGTATTTCTATTTGTTTTTATAAATTTTGTTTGTAATGCATATTCCACATTTAGTTATATAATATCCTAAATTACAATAATTTAATTATAAATTTTAAAGAAAATATAGTTTGTTGCACCTTGGCGCAATATGACATGTTACCATCAAGCAGCACTTAATACCTATGAAAATACCCAATAGTCATATTTCAATAAATAATATTTCATGTCATAAATCATGTTATTGTAAAATATGTATATATCATAAGGTACCAATATATAATCCTGAGCAAGTGTGATATTATTTTCGAAATTTCTATAGTTAATAGCTTATATGCATTGTTATTAATATCGTCAGAAAAATTGGTATCAGTACATTCCTTAGCTTCACTTGTTAAAAAATAACTATTTTCTGTCTGCAGAAGTTGTTCTAGAGAAAGTAAAACAGTTTTGGAAAAATAAAAAAAATAAATGGAAGTAAGAAATTTAATGCGACCTGTGATTGCCCACACTGAAAGATAATAAAATTTCAGTATTCACCCATTTTAAAAGGGTATGAATTCTCTTAGTAAAATTCTCGGCAATTTAAGGGTTTGAAATTTAAAAAACAAGGCATAATAGCAGTCACCCAGTAACATAAAACATGTACATAAGTTTGTTAACACATTGTTCACGTGAAAAACATTAACTTATGTATATCTAATTTCAAATTTTCACTGATATATTCGTGTTCAACAATCTGAAGTTAGTAATAAGTGGTTATTTTTATCTCAGACAAAAAAATTTCATTTAAGTTTGTAGTCTTGTGTCATTATATAGTTATCATTTAATTGCTCTAAATTTCATATTGAAGAAAATGTAAGGTAAAAATATCAATAAAGAAAGTTTATTTGAATTTACTTTTTGTGAGACGTTCTGTATATAACTTTCTCAGAAAAATGCTTTGGTTTAAGTTAACTATAAACGAACTATTCCCATTTTTATCAGTAATAATAACAATATTCCAAAATAAATTTCGTTAATTTGATTATGATGATTAAGATAATACTTGTGTGGGATAATTCTAAAAAGTGTAATGTTTAGTTTTGAATTCCTATTACAGGCTATTTAACTGTTGCTGCATGAATGATTTATATAGACTGAAAACAATTTACCACGCTGCGCACATATCCTGAACAAAAAGTGTCGATTATTCCATTATTCTGAACTCTACACAAGCACTCCAAAGAAAGCAGGTTAGTTAGGTTTATATTAACATCTATTAGGTTAGTTTATGTTAAGTTAGGTTATGTAAAGGTTAGTTTATGTTATGGTTGTTAATTTATATTAACAGTTAGTTAGGAGTTTGCATCTTCATGCGAACCTTTGAGGAAACAACTTTTTGGAGAAACAAATACATTCGTTTAAGGAACTGTAAATGACTTCCTTCCATTTTCCACCTTTAATGAAGACATTCCAAAATAAATTTCTTTCACTTGCATGGTCTATCTTAATCCGTGACACGTTTAACTTAAACGCTAACTAACTCAGGCTATTTAACAGTTGAGGCATGAATGTTTTCTTCTGGTTAAAAATAATTTACAGAGCTCCGCAAATTCGGAGAAAAAGTGCCGATTATTCCATTATTCTGTATTCTACACATGCATTGCAAAGAAACTAAACATACAAACAGAGAAGTTAAAAATACAGAGTAACGGTAAAATAAGAATACATTAAAGACAACTTATTAGGTTTTTGCATCTTCATGCGAATCTTTCAAGAAAGAACTTTCTCAAAACACAAATACTTTCGTTTAGGGAGCTATAAACGAATTCCTTACGCTTCTAACTTTAATGAAGACATTCCGAAATAAATTTCGTTTACTTTTCATGGAATATCCTAATCCGTCAAACGTTTAACTTTCACTTCATTTCTCAGGTTATTTAACTGTTGGAACTTGAATGTTTTCTGCCGGCTAAAAACAATTTACGATGCTGGGCCACATTTCCTGAGTAACAAAAAAAGTGCCGGTAATTCCACAATTCTGTTCCCTACGCGCGCACTGCAAAGAAATCGAAACATCAAAATAAAAGGACTGATTTTCCAAATACAGCAGCAGACACCTATTTCTTCTGGATAACTCCTTTGGAATATTTTGCATAAGACTTTGCGTTGTTTCAGATACAATTTCCACTAAAGCCGAGAAAAAAATGTGGAAAATATTCCTGTGTCCAAATAAAACACAGAGAGAAAGAGTTTGGGTGATCGCCTTACATACGTAATGAGTTTTAGGAAATAGAAAAGTGTTTTCCTTCTCTATTTTTCGAGTTTTCTTGCTCTAATTTGCATTTATTTGTAAGAGTTACACCACACGTTGAATTTTAAGAAGATAACTTTTATGGATGCCGAAGCAGTTTTTAGTTTTTAAAAATAGATTTGTTGTATTTTTCGAAAAATGGGAAACTTAAAATGTGCAGCTGCATAAAAAAATGTTTATGGAATTGAAATGTATTTAAACTAGGCGAATACACTAGCTATTTATTTTGTTGTTTAAAGTAAAATAAAGCTCTAATGAAATAATTTGTTATTATGGTAATGAATGCAGTTTGAATTGTCTTTTTTGGAGGAATTTTATAATGACTAATTTTTATAATTTTAATAACAGGAATTTAATGGAATTTTTAACACAAACTATTATTTGAAATAAAACTGAAAATGTATTGATTTTGTAAATTTAATATTTATCAAACTTTGTAGGATATTCAAACACTGTCATAGTCAGTTACGTATCAGGTTTAGAAAAAACATGGAATTGAAAACTGAAAACTGACACCTGAAAAATGTTTCTAATATTCAAAGGAAAACAAAAAAAAAAAAAAAAAAATCCGCACAAAATATTTTAAGCATAGACACCTTAAATAAAATGTAAGAAAAATGCATTGCTTTTAGAAATATAAATTGCTTTTTATATATGATAAAAATAAAGTCCATTTTCTAATACCATAATTATTTCAGATGTATTAAAAAACAAAATAAATTGTTTAAAAACTATACTAAATTCTTTAAAAATGGATTAAAGATAAATAGTTTAATTATATTTTAATAAACTACTTTTCAAATTCATTTTATTTGTGTAGTTACTGTTATAAAAAAAAATTTCTAAATAAATATAAAAAATAAATATAACATGCTTAATACAGCAAGCTTAAATAGCATGCTTAATATAAGAGGCTTAAATAACATTAATGTAACAAGCTTAAATAACATGTTTAACATAACATGCTTAATATAACAAGCTTATTATAACTAGCTTAAACAACCTGCGTAATATAACACGCTTAAATAGAATACTTAAATAACACTCTTAAATAACATACTTAATACAACAAGTTTAAATAAAATCCTTAATAGAACATGCTTAATATAACGAGCTTAAATAACATGCTAAAATATTAAAATTAATATAACTAATTAAAGTGAATGATCTATATTATTAATACATATTTTTTTCCACTTAGATAATAAATTATTCTAATCTGCTAAATTGTTTTAAATAAAAAAATAGGTAATATAAACAAGCTCCGATAAAAACAACAAAAAAATGTTTTAATTTAATGCTTTTTCTGATAATAAAATAATACAAAATCTGAATAACTTTTTTTTTACTATAAACAATATACTTTTTACTATTTACTATATACTTTTTACTATTAACGATTAGCTTTTACTATTAAAGTTTTACTTTTTACTTATTTAGTAATTACTATTCACGATTTATTTTATTAACCCTAAAACATGAAAACTATTGTTAAGCAAAAAAAAAAAAAAAAAAAAATGTTTAAGGGATAAACTTAAAAATAAAATCTTCGAGCATTATCTATTTAAAAATTTTTCTAGCTTTCCATTTTCTATACTTCCAATTTCAAGTTTAAAAATGAATTTTTTAAAATAACTTTCAATTTTCTTTTTACTTAAATTTCACTGAAGTAATAAAACAAATCTCATGAGCAAAAAAAGAAAGAAACTTCCAAGGTGTTTCTTGTCTACATCTTTTAATAGCAGCTAATTTGAAAAGATTCCTCCCAGGAGAGAGAAATAAACTGCCGAATATGTAATTCGACAAAATAACTTTAATTAAATTAATTCCAATTATAGTCAGCTCACAAGAATTTTCTTGGCAGAGATACCGAAAAGACTGTTCTCTATTCTTTCACAAAAATAACAACTAAGGATTTGAGAAAACAAAAAGGAAGAAAAAGTAATTACATTATTTTTAAGCATTTGACTTAATGAATCTGAAAAAAAATTTATTTAATTAAAGCTTTTAATTAGATTTTTCGGACGTGTTCCCATATAAATTAAATATACTTAATTATTATTATTATTATTTTTTACTTTTTCGATGAAATTAAGTATTAATTTGTTAGAAAGGTAATTATGATTTTCTTGAGTAACAATGGAAACATTTTCTTTTGAAATAGTAGTAATTTGAAATAGTAAAGCTGTAAAAACATTTATTTTTTTTTTTTGTAAAAAGTAATTTTTTAAGTACAGTTTTAGCAAATTATTCTTCAGTATGTTGTTAAATATTCAAAATAATTGTTAATTTATTCATAATTGTTAAAATTTTTATTCAATAAATTAAATTTAAAGTAAAAATAAATTAAAATTTAAGTATTCAGTAAAGTAAACAATTTAAATCTTTTGAAAAATAACTAGGGCATTTATTGGAAAAATTGACAACACATCACAGCTCCAGACTGTGATGTGCTTCTTTGTTGAAATAACCGTGTCGTAGAAAGACTATGTCTTGCTAAAGAGGTAATGTGTATTAAATGTGAAAAGAAAGGACACTATCAACGAAAATGTAAACCAAACCACAGTATAATCCTACTGTATTAATTTACGCTATAGATTCAACTTCAATTTCACCTGGTTACTTGCTAAACCCACAGCTTATAATCCATGACATAAAGGGCCGATAGAAAAATACAATGCTATAATATAGAAAACGATTATGTTGTTATTGAAATTATAAAAACAGTCTAAGTGTTTTTAAATATTCAATATTGAAATAAACAATTTTAAATCTTTATAAATATAATTAGGGCAAATTATTTTATATTTATCAGAAACATTGACAGCATATCAAAGTTCCAGGTTGTGATGTGCTTCTTTTGTGTAAACAACCGTCTCGAAAGACTACTAGTATGTCCTGCTAAAGAAGTACTGTGTCGTAAATGTGGAAATAAAGGACAGTATGAACGAGTGTAATCCAAACCACAGTAAGCCTCCTTTTATCCTACAATATCAATTTACACTATGTATTCAGCTTCAGTTTCATCTAGTTGCTTACAAAAATCACAGTTATAATACATGAGATAATGATCAGATAGAAAGGTACAATGTTATAATATGGAAAATGTTCTGTTGGTATTGATATAAGAAAAAAAAAAATCAACTGTTCGAAGAGATCTTACAATCAGCATTACATTCTATTCTTTCCCTTTTACGTACTTCAACTAACCTAACTTTTCACAAACAACATCTTAATATTTCAATACATTTGAATTAATATTTATTATTTATTGACTATAATTCTAGTCAAATAATATTTTTTTAAATTTTTATTTAGTCTGAATATTAAACTAAAACTTTATTATAGAAATATTTAAAATAAATCTATTACTTCATATATTTGCAAAATATGGTTATGAAATTTACTATCCTAACTTATCTAAATATATTTAAAATATTACATTATTCATTAAATATTTTAAATAAAGTTTTTACCATTTATTTTTTTGTCTGAAAACGCTTAGATGTATCTCAAAATACTGCGAGATATTCAATATTTGAAACATAAATTAAAAAGGATAGCAAATTGCACGCTACTGAGATAAATTCAAGCATAATAATTCGACTCTTGAAATCTAATTAGATATTTTTAAAATTTATTTAAAAACTTTGAACATTAATATTGCATAAATTTATCACTCGAATTGGATTACAAATAAATAAAATATATTCGTTTTATTTTTAAAATATTCAATATTTAAAAAAAAAATATATTTTGCAATAACATTAAAATTTCAATTTTCACAATTTGAATCTTCTATGAAATTTATTAAATAACATTTTATACAACTCTTATGGGATATCCCTTATAAGATAGTGAAAAATGATTATATTTAGATTAATATAAATTTTAGAACTAGATATTATTCATGAAAAATAATAAATATTATCAACAGTTTTACTATAGTTGATATATTATACAATACACTTTAATTGAATGTAACTCTTTATAATGCACATCATCCTTCTATTTTTATTTTAAAGTCTAATAATTTTTAACTATAAAATAAATAGAGACGCCACTTTTTAAAATATTAAATAATTTTCTAATGCATAGTACTATTTAAAAAATTATATTTTGTCATTTTTGACTTAAAAAATGAATAATTTCAACATAATTTATTCAAAAATAGTATGTGCAGAAAATAATTATTATATAGTGGTTCAGATGTTGCCTGCATTTTTCACTCGAAATTTTGGACTTTTATAAAAATATAAAATGACACTATTAAATTACATCGAATATATAGTCACTTCAACGCATTGTTATAATTTTCTTTTTATTTCAAAACTACCCTTCGTCTAATACAAGAAAATAAATTTCAAATTTGCATATTGCAATTCTGATTTCATGTTTTTTTTTCTTAGTTTATTACAGTCGAAATTTCAAGACATTTATAAAAGGAAAAACATTATGATTATATTTCGTCATATTTTAGAGACACTTTATGAAATTGCTCTGATTTTTATCTTTCATTATGTAAATTTCTTATGTAAAATAAAGAAAAAGTATAAAAATCACTTAGAAAAATTACTTAAAAATGTTTTTTTTGTAAATTTTTATCCTTTTATAATATTGCAATTTTACAACAAAATGGAGTTTATTTGTAGTATGAAATTACAAATTATTTTAAAACTTTCATAGTTAAATACAATTTGAAACTGCATCCAATACATTTTTGTATTTAAAAAGAATCGATGCATTTTAAATTATGAGAATTTAGTAATCAATAGGAATCATAATGTACATCATTAAATGAAATACACATCGTTGTTTAGAAGTCCAATTTTGAGGACAAATCTCTTTTGAATTTTTTTTTTTGTAATTATCATCTTAAAATTGTAAAGTAAGACAGTTTTATCAGTGAAGAATAAAACATCAAAATAATCTATTTAGAGTTTTTACATGTTCAAGTAAATATTTCTAGAAAATTTTTTTCCGAAGAAATATGCTTTTGTTTAGAGAATTATAAACCAATAATGGAATTATTTACATTTCCACTTTTAATGAAGATATTTTAAAATAAATTTCATTTACTATCAGTTAAATTCTAATCCATCAAACGTTGCGTTTAGTTTCGCTTTCATTTCCCAGTCTAATATACTTCAAAACTATTTTAGAAGCAAATTACAACAGTATGACACATTTATGTGCAAAATAGGATTAATAGTTTGCGATTCTGGTATCTACATACACATTGCAAAGAAATCGAAAAAAAAAAAAAAAAGATATGTTTTCTAAATTTTGTACCTAGTTCTCTGGTATAAAATCTGTCGAATATCCTGTATGCAATATGCTATGATTTTTTGAAGTTCATGTCTAAAAGTCCCATTACTTTTATCACACATTTTTTTTTTAAACATGAAATGAAATGAAATTTAAAGACATTTTCTTTAACGTTTCTTATTAATAAAATTTTGGTACACTAATAAAATAGTGTACCAAATAAAATTAATAAAAAATTTAAATTAATGAAAATTTTGGTTCTTTACGCATAAACGTTTGGTGTGCTGAACACAAAAATAATAGTAAACATTAGTATTTATCTCTGGTTTAGAAAATAAGAAGGAAACCTATGTCCTCATTTTTTCTTGAAACATATATGAAAAATTAAATATGGCAATATGTAAATTTATATAATCTAACTATAATTACAATAATAATTTGCAAATTTTCTAGCAACGTTTATAAAAAGAAATGTATTAAAAAATATATGTCTCATATATTGAATAAATTTGAAATGCAAAAAATATTATTACATATTAGATATACATGAAATATCTGAATAATTTAGATTTAGAATTGAAATTTAGATTTAGAATTTTATTTCCTAATTTTTAAAAGTTTTTATGGCTTCTATCGAGTAAAGAGCTACTTTATAACTTTATTGCTACTATGGATTAATTAATCGTCAGAAGGCACTGTCTGTTGCCTTGTATCTAAATAAATGTGAGCTGTTACTGAACGAAATTAGTTGTACGCTACAAAATGTATGATTACAGTGAATTACTTTTAAGTTAAACGTTATAAGTGCCTTAATTGTGCTAATAATCTCTGTTATATATGTGGAGTAGTAACATTTTATTGAACTTCTACAGGATCTAACTCTTCGTAAAGGAATCTCAAGGAAACAAATTCGAAAGTACAGTAAACTGAATGCACCATCTGTTATGCGATCAACTTCTCGTAGTGAAGGGTTTTCCTTTTTGAAATTTTCAAATAAATATTTCAAGGATCCGTTTTAACCATTTGTAAGGCGGTGGTAAATTATTTACTATCGCCCTATTGAATAAACCGACCTTCGGAATCAGCGCTTCACGTTTCAACCGGTAGATTCAGTTGGGGGCCTCGTAAACTGCTAAATTTCCTCTTTTGTCAGTTTTCGAGCAAAATGGCAAAGATATTAAATTTTTTCTATCTCCCAATATAATTATGAATAAAAATACGTTAGAAGTTATGTAATGGTATTTTGTGTATCTTGAAGATATAATAGCTAGATTTCAGTATGTATTTTGATATTAATGATAAATATTTTTATTTGTACCATTTATATTTGGTGGTAACATATTTACCACTGCTTGATAACGATTTTAGAGGTGGTATAAAATTTACCACCGCCTGGTTTGCAACTGATTTATAGAGTTTTCAGGAATGCATTTCGCTTGGCTTAGTACTTGATTTATTTGTTTATATATATATATTGCACCATTTATTTATAAAATTTATTATTACAATATTATTGAGCAAACTTCATGCGATTTTTTTTAATTACATAAATGTTTAGATAATTCGAACTAATAATTCGAAATGGAATGTAATAAAAGTAATATTCTTATAAGATTTTTCAAGTTTTTTAAAAAAGAAAGTAACTTAGTAACTCTTTTAGATAGAAACATCGAAAAAAAAAAGTCTAACCGCCGAATAATCTGTCCACCATGAAGCAAGATATGTTAGTTGGAAAGCCTACAGGCTTTCCTTAAAAAGAGGATATAAGATTTTAGCCAGGTCAGATGCGTCCAGTGGGTTTATGTATCAATTTGAGGTTTATACAGGGAAAAAAGACGATGGTGCCATTTTGGAAGAATTGGGATGTAGAGTTATAACAAATCTTACCAATGATTTGCACGCCTACTTCACCCTCTTTTGGTGATTTTTGATAATGTTTTCACTTCAGTTCTATTGGTGGACACACTGTTTTCAAAAACATATACGCCATTGGTACCATCAGAACTGGTAAAAAATTCCTTCCTGAACCCATGAGGAAAATTTAAATTACCAAAAATATGAATCGCTGATGTTGGCATGTAGAGACACTGAGTGTAGTGCAATGGCTGAAGGTTGTTATTCTTCTTTCAACAGCCCATAATATGAATGAAATGACATAAGTAAGTGGAACCCAGAAATATGCTCTAAAAAAGAAAATTGTTTGCCCAAAAGCAATTGAGATTATACAAGAACTATGGGGGAGTGGATAAATTTAACCACTTGAAATCTACGTATAGCTCATGGTAGAAAATCAAAGAAGTGGTGACATAGGTTATTTTACTTTCTTTCATGTGCTGTTTAGTAAATTTAAATATATGTGTGTGGATAATCATAACGTAGCTAAAAATTCGCATCTAGAAGTTAGGTTAATAATAGCTCGTGGGATAATAGGAGCCATTTAGCAGTAAAAATCGTACCCAAAGTTGCAATCGTTGGGTTGTAACGAAAAAATGAAATTGGCCATTCCCAGGAAATCAGAACAACTAATGTTGAATACACATGCAGAAAAAATGCAAGAATGACAAAAAGGTGCAAACATTGTATCACCAAAACTAACCAGAAACGGACAAAATTTATGGGAACATCGATGTTCCATTGTCTTGCAACTCCTTGTTTTATGTTGTTTCACTAGAATAATTAAAAAATAATACATTTGGTAATTTACATCGTATTGGGTTTTTCTACCATTTATTTCATGTGTAATTAATATGTTTTTAGTTTACAAATAATTAGTAATAAATAGTTTTACAAAAATGCATATTTATTTGTGAATAAAAAAATTATTTATATTTCATATTTTTCTATGGAATAAATCGGTAAAATGCCAGTTTTGTATAAGGGTGGTGGTAAATATGTTACCACCCCTGTTATAAATAACAGCCACAATTAACAAAATTAAAAAATTTTGTGGTCATAAATGAGTTCTTTTTCTAATTATAACAGCGTAAAATGTAAATTTTGAAAGAAAACTGCTTGCGTCCGTTGGGTTAAGATCAAAATCATTTTTTTTTTTTAAGTTGCTGGCAGTTCTCTATATCTAATGTTGACTATAATGATGGTGCCACACTTACACTACAAATTCTTTTTAAGAACGCTGAATAACCTGATTCCTCGAGATTTTGAAATGTCGATATAAAGCAAAAAAACTAAATTATTTGCATCGAGACTTGGAGAATGGAATTTACGGAAAGAATTTATTGGAAAAAATGTTTGAGTGACTTAAACAGTTCATCCGTCATGAAAAATTTAAGCCTTTTTTTTATACAAGAAAAAGAACCTTTCCAAAGTTTTTTTTGACATCAATGGCTTGATAACGTCCTTCAGAAAGAACATGTACTACGTGGCTATTGATAGAATCATCCAAAAACAGTCCTAAATCAGTATTTAGTAATGGAAACCGACTTGACATTTATTCGAGTTGTCCAATATGTATCTAAAAGAAACTTAAGAAAATTTAAAGCATTTATTGAACTGCCTTCAGCTGGCATATTTGTTGGAAACTTTAAAGGGGGTAGGTCATATTATGGGCTTGCTATTGACATAAAAATAATCGCCATTGAATTTTATATGAGAGTCACAATAGAGTAAATTTTGCAGTTTGTAAAAAAAAAAAAAAAAACAAACATTTTCACTATTAAAAGATGTGCCACAAAATTCATTATTAGAAGCGGTAAAATAAATATCTCACTACCGTCTTACTCATAAAATCTGGTTGAATTAAAAATACGTTAAAGTCGGACAAGAGTGTATCAACTTCAAGTATTTCAATTAGATATTTTTGAACTCCTTCAAAATGAAGCTGAAGTTGAAATAGGGAATTTTCTGTCCACAGATTAGTACGATCTTTAAGGTTACAAATTTTGCTAGGAAAAATTAGAGTTGGAGTTGTTTTTTGTTTTTGTAACATGATATTGTGTTCAAAAAGTAAGACCAATTTCCAATTTAAATTTCGGGGCTTATGGAATTTCAATTTTTTTTTCTTTTTAGGTTGCTGCCACTGTCCTTGGCATCTGTGTAAAATTTGATGTCAAAATATTCCTTAATGTGTTGCATTCATGATTACATTACATGACCTTCTGGGATGAAAAAACTTGTTTATAGGGAATTAAGTTAGTTGTGGTTGTGGTGGTGTATAAAAGGGAACGAATTAAATGGTAGGGGCAATTGTGGGACATCTTCTCACAGTTCATTTTGTTTTTGTTTTTATCTATAATATAGCATTAATCCTTTTATGGGACCATTCTTTCATAGATAGGATATATTATAGGCCGTGGGTTTTGTAAGCAACTAGGTGAAACTGAAGCTGAATCTTTGGTGTAGATTGATACAGTAGGATAATGGGAGGCATACTGTGGTTTGGATTACACTCTTTTTATAGTATCTTTTTTTCTTTTCACATTTTCTACACAATACGCATCTCTTTACCAGAAGATAGTCTATGTATGTTTGGAATTCCAGAATATATTTCATTCATGTTTGTATGTTTCCAGAAAAGAAGCTCATCACACCCTGGAGGTATGATGTGTTGTCAATGTTTCTAATCAATACAAAATAATTAGCTCTAATTATTTTTGTGCAGATTTAAAATTGTTTACTTCAATATTGAATATTTAAAAAAAACATAGAAAAATAAAATATTTAAATAATTATAAAAAAATTAATAATTCTTTAAAATATTTAAGAACATATCGAAGACTAGTTCGCTAAAACTGTAGATAAAAAAATTACTTTTTACAAAAATATTACAAAATAAATTTTTTTACAGGTTTCCAATGCTATTCTATTACTATTTCCAGACAAAATTTTTCCATTGCTACACAATAAATCATATTTACTTTTCTATTTACTTTTCTGAAAAAATCTAACAAATGTATACTTAATTTCATCAAAAGAAAAAAAAATAATAATTAAGTATATTTAATTTGTATGGGAACCCGTCAGAAAAATCTAATTAAAAGCTTTAATTAAATAACTTTTTTTCAGATTCATTAAGTCAAATTCTTAAATATAATGTAATTATTTTTCTTCCTTTTGTTTTTCTCAAATCCTTAGTTGTTATTTTTGTGAAAGAATAGAGAACATTCTTTTCGGTCTCTCTGCCAAGAACATTCTTGTGAGCCGACTATAATTGAGTTAATTTAATTAAAGTTATTTAGACGAATTAGATATTCAGCAGTTATATTTTCCTCTCTGGGAGGAATCTTTTCAAATTAGCTGCTATTAAAAGATGTAGGTAGGAAACACCTTGGAAGTTTCTTTTTTTCTTTTTGGCTCGTGAGATTTGTTTTAATACTTCAGTGAAATTTACGTAAAAAGAAAATTGAAAGTTATTTTAAAGAAATCACGCACACATTTTTAAACTTGAAATTGGAAGTATAAGAAAATGGAAAGCTACCAAATTTTTAAATAGATAATGTTCGAAGTTTTTTATTTTTAAGTTTATCCATGAACCTTTTTTTTTTTTTTTTTTTTTTTTGTTTGCTTTTCTATAAAGATTAAAAATAGTTTTTAGGCTTTAGGGTTAATAAAATACATCGTTAATAGTAACTACTAAAAAAGTAAAATGGTAAAAGTAAAAATCTAATCGTTAATAGTAAAAAGTAAGTCGTTAATAGTTAAAAACTATTCAGATATTCTATAATCTTATAATCAAAAAAAGCATTAAATTAAACCGTTTTTTTTTGTTTTTATAGAAGATACTATCCTGTTAATATGTTTTTCTTACCTATTTTTGATTTAATATAATTTAATGGATTTTAATTATTATCTAAGTGGTAAAAATTTCGCTAATAATATAGATCGTTAACTTTAATTTGCTATATTAATTTTTAATATTTAAACATGTTATTTAAGATGTTATATTAAGCATGTTATTTAAGTTTGTTACATTAAGCATGCTATTTAAGCTTGTTATTTTATTTTTAAATATTTGTTTAGAAAACATTTCTATAACAGTAACTATATGAAAATAAAACAAGTTCAGAAAAATAAAACAAGTTCAAAAATTAAAAACCTTAACAAATATAATAAAAATTTATATTTTTAATCACATTTATTTTCTTTTAAGAATCTAAAATAGATTTTTAGTTATTTATTTTGCTTTTTCTACGTTTGATTTTAACTATTTTGATTTTAGAAAATGTACTGTCTTCTTATAAGAAAGAAAAGGCAGTTTTTGTTTCCTAAAACAATGCAGTTTTTCTTAAATTTTATTTAAGGTGTATATAATTAAGTTATTTTTTATTCGTGTTTTTTCTAAAATCTCAGATCTGACTTACTATGACTGTGTTTAAAAATTTTACTAAATTTGATATATATTAAATTTACAAAACCCTTAAATTTACGGTTTTATTTTAAATAATTATTATTTGAAAATCTCATTAAATTCCCATTATTAAAATTACAATAATCAGTCATTATAAAATTCTGCAAAAAAATAATCAATAAATAAATAAAAAAGAATTCAAATTAATTTCATTACCATATGAACAAATTATTTCATTCGAGCTTTATTTTACGTTTAACAACAAAAATCTAGGGTATTCACTTGGTTTAAACACGTTTCAATTCCATAAACATTTTTTTTTTTATGCAGTTATACTTTTTAAGTTTCCCAGTTCCGAAAAACACAATAAATTTATTTTAAAAAAAACTAAAAATTGCTTCGACATCCATAAAAGTTATCTTCTTAAAATTCAACGTGCGGTGTAGCTCTTACAAATAAATGCAAATTGAGCAAGAAAACTCGAAAAAAAGAGAAGGAAAACACTTTTCTATTTCCTAAAACTTATTACGTATGTAAGGCGATCACCCAAACTCTGCCTGTGTTCGATAGGACTAAGAAATATTTTCCACATTTGTTTCTAGGCTGCTGTGGAAATTGCGTCTAAAACACCGCAAAGTCCTATGCAAAATACTCCAAAGGAGTTATCCCAAAGAACTAGGTGTCTGCTGTGTTTGGAAAGCAGTCCTTTTTTATTTTACTGTTTCGATTTCTTTGCAGTGCGTGCGTATGAACCAGAATTGGGGAATTATCGGCACTTTTTTTTAACTCAGGAAATGTGGCCTAGAATCGTAAATTGTTTTTAGCCAGCAGAAAACATTCTAGCTCTAACAGTTAAATAGCCTGAGAAATGAAGTGAAAGCTAAACGTTTGAAGCATTAAGATATTCCAAGCGCTAGTAAACGAAATTTATTTTGAATGTCTTCATTAAAGGTGGAAACGGAAAGAATTCGTTTTTAGTTCCCAAAATGAAAGTATTTGTCTTTGGAAAAAGTTATTTCTTGAAAGATTCACATGAAGATGCAAAAACCTAATAAGCTGTCTTTAATGTATTATCCGTTTACTGTTACTCTATTATTCTTCTTAAATTCACAGTTGATCTGAACAGTTTCCTTTGCAATGCATTTTAGAGACCAAAATAATGGAATAATCAACACAGTTTTTTTTCAAAGGAATTACGTGTGTAGCATCGCAAATCGTTTTTAAACAGTAGAAAATATTCATGACCCAACAGTTAAAATTCCTTAGGAATGAAGTGAAAGTTAAACGTTTGACGGATTAGGATAAATTTTTTTTCAGGCTTCCAATGCTATTCTTTTACTATTTCCAAAGAAAACTTCTCCATTGTTACTCGCGAAAATCATATTAACTTTTCTAACAAATGTATACTTAATTTCAGCAATAGAGCAAAAAAATAATAATTAAGTATATTTAATTTATATGGGAACCCGCCAGATAAATCTAATTAAAATCTTTAATTAAATACTTTTAACTTTTTTTCAGATTCATTAAGTCAAATGCTTAAATATAATGGAATTATTTTTCTTCCTTTTGTTTCAAATCCTTAGTTGTTATTTTTTGCGAAAGAATAGAGAACATTTTTTTCGGTCTCTGTGCCAAGAACATTCTTGTGAGCCGGCTATAATTGAGTTAATTTAATTAAAGTTATTTAGTCGAATTAGATATTCGGCAGTTTATTTTCCTCCTGGGAGGAATCTTTTCAAATTAGCTGCTATTAAAAGATGTAGGTAGGAAACACCTTGGTAGCTTTTTTTTTTTTTTTTTTTTTGACTCGTGAGAATTGTTTTACCACTTCAGTGAAATTTACGTAAAAAAGAAAATTGAAAGATATTTTAAAGAATTCACACACGCATTTTTAAACTTGAAATTGAAGTATAGAAAATGGAAAGCTAGAAAATTTTTAAATAGATAATGTTCGAAGTTTTTATTTTTAAGTTTACCCATTAAACTTTTTTTTTTTTTTTGTTTGCTTTTCTATGAAGATTAAAAATAGTTTTTAGGTTTTAGGATAATAAAATAAATCGTTAAAAGTAACTACTAAAAATTAAAAAAAGTAAAATGGTAACAACAAAAAAGCTAATCATTAATAGTAAAAAGTAAGTCGTTAATAGTAAAAGCTATTCAGAGTTTGTATAATCTTATAAACAGAAAAACATTAAATTAAACCATTTTTTTTTTATCGAAGAACTTATCCTGACTGTATGTTTATCTTACCATTTTTTATTTAGTAAAACATAGTGGATTTTAATAATTTATTATCTAAGTGGTAAAAATTTCGCTATTAATATAGATCGTTGACTTTAATTTGCTATATTAGTTTTAATATTTAAGCACGTTATTTAAGCTGTTATATGAAGCATGTTATTTAAGTCTGTTATATTAAGCATGGTATTTCAGCGAGTTATTTTAATTTTTAATATTTGTTTAGAAGAAATTTTATAACAGTAACTATATGGCAAATAAAAAACTCACAAAATTAAAATCCTTTAAAAATATAATAAAAATATATTTTTTTAATGACATTTATTTTCTTTTTAAGAATCTAAAACAGTTTTTAAACAATTTATTTTGCTTTTTCCTACGTTTGAAATTATTTTGCTTTTAGAAAATGTACTTTCTTCCTATAATAAGTAAGCATGCAATTTGTGTTTCCTAAAACAATACAGCTTTTCTTACATTTTATTTAAGGTGTCTATACATAGGTTATTTTTTTATTGGTGTTTTTCTAAAACCTCAGGTCTAACTTATTATGACTGTGTTTTAAATTTTTACTAAATTTGATGTATATTAAATTTACAAAACCATTAACCATCATTTTTTTATATTAAATAAGTTAGTGTGAAAAATCTTATTAAATTCCATCATTAAAATTCCACTAATCAGTCATTATAAAATCAGCAAAAAAATAAATAAATAAAAAAAAAAAATAATTCAAATTAATTTCATTACCATATGAACAAATTATTACATTCGAGTTTTTATTTTAAGTCAAACAACACAATACATAACTACGGTATTCAGATTATTTAAACACACTTCAAGAGCATAAACATTTTTTTTATACAGCTACACATTTTAAGTTTCCCAGGTTTCGAAAAATACAACAAATTTATTAAAAAAAAAAAAAAAAAAGCTAAAAATACTCGAGGAAGAGAAAAACCGAAAAGACTTTTCTATTTCCTGAAACTCATTATGTATGTAAGGCGATCATCCAAACTCTCTCCCTGTGTTTTATTTGGACACAGGAATATTTTGCACATTTGTTTCTCGTCTGCCGTGGAAATTGTGTCTGAAACAACACAAAGTCTTATGCAAAATATTCCAAAGGAGTTATCCCAAAGAACTGGTTTCTGCTGCTGTATTTGGAAAGCAGTCCTTTTATTTTGTTGTTTCGATTTCTTTGCAGTGCGTGCGTAGGGACCAGAATATTGGAATTATCGGCACTTTTTTTTTGTTACTCAGGAAATGTGGCACAACATCGTAAATTGTTTTTAGCCAGCAGAAATTATTCATGCCCCAACAGTTAAATAGCCTGCGAAATGAAGTGAAAGTTAAACGCTTGACGAATTAGGATATTCCATGCAAGTGAACGGAATTTATTTTGGAATGTATTCATTAAAGGTGGAAACGGACGGAATTTGATTTTAGTTCCCTAAACGAAAGTATTTGTGTTTGGAGAAAGTTCTTTCTTGAGAGATTCGCATGATGCAAAACTAAGATGAAAAAGCCTAATAGGATGTATTTAATGTGTGCATTCTTCAACGTAGTCTTTTCTTGAATGTTTAGTTTTTTTCCGATGTATGTGTAGAGTCCAGAATAAGGAATAATCGGCAAGTTTTTCCTCAGGAAATGTGGGTTGAGTGTTAAATTGTTTTCAGTCTACATAAAACATTCATGCCCCAACAGTCAACTAGCCTGAGAAATGAAGTGAAAGTTAAACGCTTGACGGTTTAGGAAATTCCATGAAAGTAAACGAAATTTATTTTGGAATGTCTTCATTAAAGTTAAAAAACGAAACGAATTCGTTTATAGTTCCCTAAACGAAAGCATTTGTGTTTGGAAAACTTCTTTCTTGAAAGACTGTCATGAAGATGCAGAAACCGAATAAGCTGTCTTTGAATGTATTCTCCTTTTACTGTCAATCTGTTATTTTTCCCTTAATTCACAGTTGTGCTGTTCAGTGTTTTTGCAATGCATGTTTAGAGACCGGAATAATGTAATAATCAGCACTTTAATGCTCAGGAAATCTGTCTGCAGCATCGTAAATTGTTTTTAGTCAGCAGAAAATATTCATGCCTCAACTGTTAAATAGCCTGCGAAATGAAGTGAAAGTTAAACGTTTGACGGATTAAGGATATTCCATGCAAAGTAAACGAAATTTATTTTGGAATGTCTTCATTAAAAGTTCAAAACGAAGGATATTGTTTTTTAGTTCCCTAAGCGAAAGTATTTGTGTTTTGAGAAAGTTGTTTCTTGAAAGATACGCATGAAGATGGAAAATCTAATGATCTGTCATTAATGTATTCTCCTTTTACTGTTACTCTATATTTTTCTTAAATTCACTGCTGGTCTGTTCAGTTTTCTTATCAATGCATGTTTAGTGACCATAATAATGGAATAATCAACTTTTTTTGCTCAGGAAATCTGGCGCAGCATCGTAAATTGTTTTTAGCCAGCAGAAAACATTCATACTGCATCAGTTAAATAGCCTGAGAAATGAAGTGAAAGTTAAACGTTTGACGGATTAGATATTTCATGCAAGTAAACGACAACCAAACTTACAACAACCAAACTGTTTTTTATAAAAATTGCAACTGAAAATTTTGTTTGTACTATATTTACTTCCACCATAATGTTAATTTACAATTTGGTCTAGCTAAGTTACTATAGGTAGGTTTACGTTTCATTCTACAAACTTCTGGTGGTTCATTACGTTTCATGACGTTTCCTGCTGAGATTTGTGAACTCCTTCAAAATAGTTCAGGTTCAACATTTTAAAATGCGATGTATCTTCCGAATTTGAATAATGAAACTTACCGATTTATAGGTTACTCCACCACATTATCATTTCTCTTCTGCAAAATAGGTTCGTCTTTTTTTCTCTTTGACTCAAGTGTTGTATGGATACACTAATGTCGCTTTCATAATACTTGACATAAATATATTCTGGGTTAGGCTCCATACGTTCAACTTCTTGAACAACGGTTTTATACTTATTAGCACTTGAATGATTCCTCATTAACACTGGAGCTGAATAATAAAGCCAAGTAGATATCATGATTTCCTTAAAGAACTTTCTGGAATTAATTTAGTTGTGGTGCATAAAAGGGAACGAATAGATGGCATTTCCAATTGTAGGACCTTTTCTCACAGTTCAATTTGTTTTTGTTCTTATGTAAAATTTTTTTATATGAAACTATTATCTCATATATAGGATATATTATAGGTCGTAGGTTTCGTAAACAACTTGGTGAAACTGAAGCTGAATATTTGGTGTAAATTGATTTAGGATAATGGAAGGCATAATGTGGTTTGGATTACACTCTCGTTGATATTGTCCTATATTTCCACATTCTGTACACTGTACATATCTATTTACGATAAGATAGTCTTCTTAAGTGACTTTTGTTTCCAAAGATGCACATCACAGCCTGGAGCTATGATGTGCTGTCAATATTTATAATAATTACGAAGTAATTATCCTAATTATTTTTCTCGAGATTTAAAACTGTTTACTTCGATATTGATTATTTAAAAACATAGAAAAAAGTTAATATTTTTATTATTATTAATAAATTAACAATTCTTAAAAAAATATTTAACAAAATGTTGAAGAATAATTCGCTAAAACTGTACTTAAAAAATTACTTTTTTACAAAAATATTACAAAATAAATTTTTTTGCAGGTTTCCAATGCTATTCTATTACTATTTCCGAAGAAAAGTTCTCTATTGTTACTCGAGAAAATCATATTTACTTTTCTAACAAATGTATACTTAATTTCATCAAAAAGATAAAAAAAAAATAATAATTAAGTATATTTAATTTATATGGGAACCCGTCAGAAAAATCTAATTAAAAGCTTTAATTAAATAACTTTTTTTTTTTCAGATTCATTAAGTCAAATGATTAAAAATAATGTAATTATTTTTCGTCCCTTTTGTTTTCTCAAATCCTTAGTTGTTATTTTTGTGAATGAATAGAGAACCTTCTTTTCGGTCTCTGCCAAGAACATTCTTGTGAGCCGGCTATAATGGAGTTAATTTAATTAAAGTTATTTAGTCGAATTAGATATTCGGCAGTTTATTTTCCTCTCCTGGGAGGAATCTTTTCTAATTAGCTGCTATTAAAAGATGTAGGTAGGAAACACCTTGGTAGTTTTTTTTTTTTTTTTTTTTTTCTCCTGAGATTTGTTTTATTGCAGTGATATTTACGTAAAAAGAAAATCGAAAGTTATTTTAAAGAATTCACACACGCATTTTTAAACTTGAAATTGAAGTTTATAAAATATAAAAGTAGGGAATTTTTAAATTGATAATGCTCAAAGTTTTTTATTTTTAAGTTTATCCTTTTTTTTTTTTTTTGGTTTTTATAAAGATTAGAAATAGTTTTAGGGTTTTGGGTTAATAAAATTAATCTTTAACAGTAATTCCTAAAAAAAAAAAGTCAAAAGTAAAACGTTAATAGTAAAAAATATTCAGATTTTATATTATTTTATTATAAGAAAAGTGTTAAACTAAAACATTTTTTGTTTTTATGGCAGACACTATATTACCTATTTTTATTTAATATAATTTAATGGATTTTAATAATTTATTATCTAGCTGAAAAAAATTACTAATAATATAATTACTTATTTACTAAAATTTGTTGCATTAATTTTTAATATTTAAGCATATTATTTAAGTTTTTTTATGTTAGCATATTATATTAACGATGTCATTTAACCTTGTTACATTAAGTATGTTAATTAAGAGTACTATTTAATCGTGTTATATGAAGCATGTTCTTTAAACTTCTTATTAGCATGTTATTAAAGCTTGTTATATTATGTATGTTTTATAAGCATGTTATTAAAGCTTGTTATATTATGTATGTTATATAAGCATGTTATTTAAGCTTTCATATTAAGCGTGTTACTTAAACATGTTGGATTAAGTATATTTAAGCTGGTTATATTATGTTATTTATGTATGTTAAATTAAGTATTTTTTTAAGCGTGTTATATCAAGCATTCTATTTAAGCATGCTATATTAGGCCTGTTACATTAATTTTTAATAACTATTTAGAAAATATTTTTATAACAAAAACTACACAAATAAAACAATTTCGAAAAGTAGATTATAAAAATATAATTAAAATATTTATTTTTAATCTATTATTAAAGAAAGTAAGTATTTAAACAATTTATTTTGATTTTTCCTGCATTTGAATGTATGTACCTGCATAGAAAATGTACTTTTTTGTTATTATAAATAAAGGCAATTTATATTATTAAAATAAATAAATTTTTTCTTACATTTTTAT
The DNA here is from genome assembly GCA_021605095.1 of Caerostris extrusa. Classification (NCBI taxonomy): domain Eukaryota; kingdom Metazoa; phylum Arthropoda; class Arachnida; order Araneae; family Araneidae; genus Caerostris; species Caerostris extrusa. The sequence goes on from BPLR01013094.1 coordinate 141,573, forward strand.
TTAAGATGTCTATTTTTAAATTATTATTTATTATTGTTATTTTGTTTTTTCCTTTTCCATAAAGATTAAAAATAGTTTACAGGTTTCATATTTCCTTTTCACTTTTCAAATTCATTTTTTTTTTAGAACCTGATATATAAGTATGATGATGTTTGAAAAAATATTAAATTTACAACAGCAATAAATTTTCAGTTTTATTTCAAATAATGGTTTGTGTTAAAATTCCCATTTAATGCCCATTATTAAAATTACAACAATAGATTAATATAAAATACTTCAAAAGATAAAGAATCAAATTGAATTCATTACCATATGAACAAAAATATTTCATTTGAGCTTTATTTTACTTTAAACAGAAAAATACATAGCTAGGGTATTCACTTCAACATACATAATCACACCATGCATAAATCAACTTCACATATTTTTTTTTTTTTTTTTTTGTGCAGTCATACTCTTTTAAGTTTTGCCAGTTCTGAAAAATACAACAAATTTATTTTTAAAAAAACTGAAAATTACTTCGACATCCATAAAAGTTATCTTCTTAAAATTCAACGTGTGGTGTAACTTTTACAAATAAATGCAAATTAGAGCAAGAAAAGTCGAAAAATAGAGAACGAAAAAAGACTTTTCTATTTTCTAAAACTGATTTACGTATGTAAGGCGATCACCCAAACTCTCTCTCTTTCTGTGTTTTATTTGGACACAGGAATATTTTCCACGTTTACCGAGGAAATTGTGTCTGAAACAACGCAAAGTCTTATGCAAAATATTCCAAAGGAGTTATCCCAAAGAACTAGGTGTCTGCTGCAGTATTTGAAAGCATACCTTTTATTTTGCTGTTTCGATTTCTTTGCAATGCGTGCGTAGGGAACAGAACTGTGGAATTATCGGCACTTTTTTTGACTCAGGAAATGTGACCCAGCATCGTAAATTTGTTTTTAGCCGGCAGAAATCATTCATGCCCCAACAGTTAAATAGCCTGAGAAATGAAGTGAAAGTTAAACGCTTGACGGATTAGGATATTCCATGAATGTAAGCGAAATGCATTTTGGAATGTCTTCATTAAAGGTGGAAAAGAATTCATTTATAGTTCCCTAAACGAAAGTATTTGTGTTTGGAGAAAGTTATTTCTTGAAAGATTGGCATGAAGATGCAAAAGCTTAATAAGCTGTCTTTAATGTATGCATTCTTTAATGTATTCTTTGATTGCCTGTTTGATTTTCTTTGCAATGTTTGTGTAGTCCAGAAAAAGGAAATAATTGGCATTTTTTGCTCAGGAAACGTGCATAGCGTGGTAAATTGTTTCAGCCTACGTAAAAAGAGTCATGCATCAATTGTTAAATAACCTGCGAAATGGAATGAAATTTAAACTTTTGATGGATTTGGATATTCCATGCAAGTAAGCTAAATTTATTTTAAATTTCTTCATTAAAGTTGGAAACGGAAGAAATTCGTTTTCAGTTTCCTAAACGAAAGTGCTTGTCATTGGAAAAAAATTTCTTGAAAGATTTCCATGAAGATACAAAAACCTAATAAGTTGTCTTTAAAGTTGTCACCTTATGAACAAGTATTTTCATTCCCAGGTGGTCCTATAAAGAATTTCAAAACCTACTTGGCTTTACTGGCGAGCTCCAGCATTAATGAGGAATCTTTCAAATATTTAAAAATATAAGACCATTATTCAAGACGTTAAACCGTTAGCGTTAACCAACCGATAATATGTTTATATCGAATTTCCGATGGATACGAGACGAGCATCTTTATAAAACACTTGGATCCAAAAGAGATTTGGTTTTGATTTGTCACTCTACGGTCACTTTTGGGTAAATTTTGAGTCAATTAGACTGGAACCTACAGTTTACAGTGGATTCCAAACCACTAACAAACATTCATTCCATCGACAGTATTCGAACCCGAAGCCTGGGGTACTGACTGCCATGGCCAATTGGCCATCAGGTGGCTGGTTTCAGGAGAGGAAAATGATGATGAACTTACTTGTAGAGAGATAATGATAATGAGGGAGTAACCTGTAAATCGAAGTGTTTGATGATTCAAACTTGGGAGGACATACATTGCCCTTTTGAGATTTTGATCCTGAACTATTCTGATGAAGCACACAAACCTCAGCAGAAATTTGTAGTTGCAAAATGTGCTAGCAGTATCACAGGACCCCATGTAGTTGAATGTGTTTGATATATGTAATTCTAACAGAGTGTGGTTAGAAATCAATACATCTTATATTCGCAATCAATAATAATTTTGTTTAATCCCGGATATTCAATATTTACTTTCAAAATCATCACTGAAAAATATTTTGACAATCGGATATATTCTTGTTATCATGTTTTCAAAATTATTTAAATCTTTTATAAAAACTAATGATAATGATGAACCAGAAAAACCTCGATAAGGGGGAAAGTAAAGCTAAAAAACGTTGAAAGACTAATGGGGGAAATGTATATTTCTAGCTTATCGAATAAGTTGGAATTTATCACAAACTAAGTGAATTATATTGCAGTTTAAAAATGAAGGTCGTATTTTTAAATTATCCGCAATAAATATATCAATCCAAGAGTAAATTAAGTAAACATGTTTTCTGTTATTGAATTCTCTCAGTGCATTATGCATAGTTGGAAAAAAATTTAATAATAAAATTTTAAAATTTCTTCAGAAGACATATTTCAATTATTGTAGATTTCTGAACAACAAATATCCTAAAATATATTTCATGTTCTGATTTAATTCTGTTTATTACATTTTTTTAAATGACCTATTTAAACATCAAAATAAAAACAATGATATAATTTTTTGTACTTTGTTTTATTGAGGAATAATTATCGTCGAAACTCACAATACTAATGGAAATAATTGTTTCATAACTTGTACTGAACTAGCACAGTACAGATTTTATGAATTTTTAATTATAATTATATTTGCAATTAACAATTATGATGACAGTTTTAATTTTGGAACTTGATTTACCATGGTAATTTTCCTATTACAGCACTTATTACAAGGCAATTATCATGACAATAAAATAACAATTTGCTGTGTTACTAATTGGTGTGTTTTCCATTTAATGGCTTTAAATACATAAGCAAATATAAAATCTCCAATAATCCTCCATTGTGCTATTCACATTGGGGAACTTTATAAAAAATTATACATTTTTTTTATTGAAATTTTAATCATCATGATTCGGTACAACTCAATTGCTGTTGGGTTTGAATGCAGTATAATTTAACAAGGAATATGTCAAGATAAATATAGAGAGCTGCCTTATTGGGTCAAAAACTCAGCTTCATTGTCCTCTCATACATTTTGGTGCCATAATTTTTGAGCAACTTAAGAGTGACAACTAGAAAATGGCATCCTTTCATATTTCCTAACAGAGCTATCCATGAAACTACTTTTCGGTCTACGGATTACCGCAGTAATCGGTTTTAACCAAGACAAATCCAGTTCAGCTTTTCTAATTTTGGAAACCCTACAAAATTATTATTTATCTCTTCCAGCCCGTATCATAAAAACAAATATCTAGGCAAGAAATTCAAAATTTGCATACGTTTGGTTAACTTAAATTTTGAAATAAAACATAGTTGCAAAAACCCATTTAATAACAGGAACTTTATAAGTTTTTTTATTGATTTGATACAAAAATAAAAGATATGCCTTTATTTTTTTTAATAATTAGCTTTTCCGCACTGTAACCTTCCTTATTTAATTATATTAAAAGTAAATTTAATTAACCTTATGATAGATTTTGCTATAATAATGTTATTAATTTAATCATAATTAAGAAATCATTTATATGCTTATTAATTTATCGTCATAATAATAAATTAACTTTACGATAGATTTGTTATATCACAAAAAAAAAAAAATTCATTATAACTGTTTTGTTTCCCAAAAGATACAATTTTTAAGAAATTTCAAACCCCAAATTTATTCAGAATTTTATATAGTCATTCATATCCTTTTAAATGGTTGATTACTGAACATTTTATAATTTTTCCGTATGTGTAATCACAAGTCGCACAGTTTTCTTTTCGTATTTTTCTTTTTCCAGAATTGTTTTTCTTTTCCTAGAACAACTTCAGCAGAGAAAAGAATTAGTATTAATTAGATCTCAGCTATTGTAATAAATTATACTGATGATAAGGACAATACATATAAGCTATATCTTCACTTAAGAAATGTCGAAATTAATGTCACAGTTGATCAATGTTATCAATTAGTACATTACTATACATAAATATTTTCTAATAATATGATCTATGACATCAAATATTATTTATGGCAATATAGCTATTAGGCGCTGCTTCATATTAACATGTCGTATTGAGCCAAGGTACGCTAAACAATGGCTTTCTTAAAATTTATTATTATAATTTTTGATATGAAATAACCAAATGGAATGCATTTCCAAACAGAAGTTATAAAAACAGCAATACGAAATTTAAAAACAATTAAGTAGATATAATATGGCTTTTATATTTATTTTTACAACATATAGACTTCTTTTTATATTTTAATACGGTCACTGACTTTATGTCGTCAAGAATACATGAAGTGTGAATCTAATTTAAGTGTATTCCATATTGATTGTTCATGTTTAGTCATTTTTTAATTCATTTGGAATCAATCTAGATTATTATTAGTAAAATATATGTTCTACAAAAAGCATCATTCTACTTCGGTGGGTGATAAATTAGGTATGCTCACAATAAAACAAACCCAATACACTTTCGCTCAGTGATAAAATACTTGACAGACTCTTGAACCTATCACAATAATAAAAATCGTTTATGAGCATAATAAACATTATGTTGGCCGCGGTAACAGCGATGGTGTTAGCGCAAAAGAAGAAAGTTGAAGCCGAACCACAAAATTGATTTTGTCTGGGGGAATCTCCCAGTTATTTCAGTAAAGATACACTCCTGGGGACCCTGAAGACAAAGGAGAACTCCCTTGAGACTTCGCAGCACGCACGAGAATGAAAATTTTATTTTCTAGAGATAAGAGTTTCCAGACAAGTCATGAATCTTGTGGAACACCAGGCCTTGAATGTACCCGGAATGAAGAGGGACTCGCATTTTTGTGGTCAATCAGATGTCGTAGAGAGCAAATGTTTTATATGTGGAGGGATCATTCACCAAATATGTAGACTCATTGTTCATTTGAAATATTTACTGTATACTGTTTTGCATAGCTTTAATAAATATTGCAACTTACTTTCATTAAAATGTTTTGTTGAGAAAAAAAATTTAAAACGAAAATGTTAAGATACTACCATATATTATTATATAATTTCATCATTAGATTATTTTATATTCCATGGTTTAATTACACTTGCAAACATCTGTATAAATTTCCTTCCACATTATACCATTCTCATTTTATTTAATTTATAAGTAAAATTTAATTCATTAAAATTAATTTTATTACAACTTTTACATAAACATGAAATTTTTATCTAATTAAATACTCCTTTCAAAAATTTTTTTAATAATTTTGTATTTCCCACCATATTAAATTATAAGAACAATATAAATATTTAAGACTTTTATTGATAAAAATTTATCAGAAATATATTGAATCCCCACATATTTATGTTTCATAAATAACTTTTTCAATCATACAAAAATAGTTACCTTTTTTAAATAGTTAATTTGCAAGACAGTCATTTTCAATGTAGTCATTATCAGATGAATAATATCATAGCCTAATAATCAAGTAACAAACATATTGTTATTTCTTAATTGAAAAAAAAATTTTTCTTTCTAAACGTAATAACATTATATCCATTTTGCCAGCTGTTGCAGAAGATGACTAATATATTTTTATTAACTTAATTTTGAGCATAAAAGATAATTATTTTGCTTTTTATTCTCTATGTACTTATTTATCCCTTTTCTAATATTGTGGGAATGATATGATTGTTTTATTTCTTGAGAATAACCATTTATAATCGTTATTGTAGAAGACTATTTGGCAAAAGTATTATAAAATTAATCTAATGACAATGTTTTTTTTTTATTCTTCAGAAGTTCAAAGAAGTAATTGGTAAATGTTTTTAGCTTTTCATATTTAGAAAACGTTATATAAAAAATTGATGAAGGAATTAGAGTTTAACAATCGGAAAAAGGCTAAGAAATGACAATTTAAGTCAGTAGCATTCAAGTTTGTCAATTCATAAAGCTTTTATAAAATATTAAAATATGTACAGATTATATACAAATTCCCAAAAATATCGGGCGCATTTGAAAATTTATATTTATTTTTTATTAGTGGAACACAGCAAACATTTCATTACAACGTAATTAATATAAATAACAATGTTTTAAATATGCAAGAAAATTGCCTTAAACCCAGGTTTCTAGAAGATCACTTAAATATTGAAATGCAGATAGTTTTAATAGAATAAATATATAATGGAAAATTGATTGAAACATGCCCTTAAACCTTGATAAATTTAATACATGCTGCTGAATTTAATAAAAATTGTTTACAAGCGATTTTTAAGACAATTTTTTAAATATTTCTATTAAATATTTAAAGAAAAATTTATTGTCACTTAATCCTGTTCTAATGATTAAATTTGTTATATTTTGTTTGAAAATATATATATATATATATATATATATATATAATTCTACAGAAATTTCAGATAATTGTCTAAGTTAGAACAACTTGAAATATTTTTTTATTTCATAATTCTAAAACCATAGAACAGAATGACAAATTATTTTTTATTTCAATATTCTGGTTTAAGTATACTTTTAATAAAATATATATATTTTTAAAAGGTAATGAATTAACATTTATATAAGTAAATTATATATATGATATAAATTGTATATATAAATAATTATGAACATTGTTTCATTGATATTTATGAACATTATTCCACTGATACTATTTGTTTGAAAAATGTTATTTTTATTATTTATAAATCATTTATTATCTCTAAAAAAAATGTTATTAATGTTATTTCAGAAATTCAAACAAATTTTAAGCATTTCAGATCAGTATTATTAAATAAAATAATATTTATGATATGACAGAAATAAACAAAAATATATTATTTTATTTATTTAATTAATTAATTTATTCTGGATTTTCACATATATTAGACATATGTACATACATAATTATACATAAACATTCATATTTATTAAATATTTCATATATTTACTGAAATAAATTTTTATTTTATATCAATATATATACATTTGCATTATTATATATTAATGTGTATAAAATACTCCACATTATTAAAAGATTGAATAAAATCGATATTTAAAAATACAATAAATGCTACATATCCAAATTTCAACTATAAAAACCAGTACATAAATTCAGCCGCGTAAAGAGTAAAAATACTACCTGAAGAGAAAATCACTACATTCCTTTCGTGAAATCTCCCATTGATCGAAAAGGATTTCCTGAAGAATTAGAAGGCAACGGTTAATTTTTAAGACGCATCAATGCTCATATTAATGAATGTCGTCGAAGAGATAACGGTTTATATCAATGCGCGAGGAGGTTTCTGAAATGAAACAGCCAAATGACTCAGTCATATAAATGAATGCACGAAAAACCATCTTTTTTGCAGAGAATTCGATGGATTATAAAAAATCAATTCCTTAGTTATTTCTTTTTTTTTTACTTGAGATGTGACAATATACAAATATCCTGAACATTATATTTACTTATGTAAAAAATACTAATATTTCCTTTTTCCCCCTTTCTTTTTATTATCATGTGTGAACATGATGTTGAACATATCATGTGTGCTGTCCTTAAGCAATAATACAACAGTGGGTACCAGTGGACAAATGTAAACTAAAAATGCAGTGCTAAACACAATACAACAGTGGACAAATGTAAACATAGATATAATAGTGGAATAAATGTAAACATTGTTTAAAGCATCTTTTAAACAATGTTTACATCTGTCACCAGTATTTAGTGTGTTGATCTTCACTGAAAAGGTCGAGCGGTGTGCCCGCCTCTACATCAAACGCCATCATAAACCCTTAGTAGAAAGCGTAGAAATTTTTTTCAAATCAAGATC